>JAZKJV010010601.1:0-69155 GCA_037367405.1 Ottelia alismoides | reverse complement strand
TGGCTCTACAGGTCGGTGCGGTGCGGTTTGTCGCGGGGTTGCAGGTCAGCGCAGGGCGCGGGGGGCTCTACAGGTCATCTCGGGGCTGCAGGTCACCGCGAGGCGCGGGGTTCTCTGCAGGTCGTTGCGAGGGGGGCTCTGCAGGTCGACGCGGGGCGCGGGGGCTCTACAGGTCGGCACGGGGGGGGGGGGGGGGGGGGGGGAGGGTTCCGACAATCGGGGGAACGGGGACCCGGGGGCTTTGCGGTGGAGGCGGCTGCTTAGAGGGAAAAGGGGGTCGAGCGGGGGACAGGGGGAGGAGGTGGGTCGTAGGAGGCAGGGTGAGGCGATGGCCGGGGGGGCATCGAACAGGATGGGCGCCAGTTGGGGAGGCAGGGCTTCGGCCGGCACGGGTTGGGGGGGAGCAGATTCGGACAAAGCGACGGGGGCCGGGGCTTCGAGGAAGACGGCGGGGAGGGACGAGGGTGTGGGGGTGGGAAGGATACGTGGTAGAAGAGGGAGAATGGCATTAATTGTAAATTTGACAAACAAAATGGGTATAATATAAAGAAAGATAACAGAATCTGGTTACTTTTAACGGTCAAATGGATGGGGGTTAACCATAGGGTCTGTAGGGTAAAGGTTAGCAAGTTTACGGGGGTGAGGGAGGAATTAGGATGTTTCAGAGGTCGTAGCGGTAATTGCAAAAGATTACAGGGTCTGCCGGCTAAAAATCCCTTTAAATAATGAAATAAAATGATTTTTATCACTTGTAACCTTTAACTTCCACAATATCAATTATGCACCTCTCTTTTTTGTGATATAAGTTTGCCACTACTTTCTTACAGTAATTTTCTAGAAGCAACTATAAATAAATTGATACAACATTTTATTCATAAATAATGCTAGAAAATGTGACTTAACTTTTATAGAGTTTTACTCAAAATAAACAATTATATTATTCTAATGAAAGATTTTAAACAATGATTTCATTTATATATAATTACATACTTATATATATGTATCCGGATTTATCGATTCAAAAAATCGTTTCGATTGGTCGGTGATAAGTAAATTAAGCTCGATCTGATTTTTTCCGAGTCGATAGAAATAATGACATCACCCTAATATCATCACCGATTCAATCGATTGGAACCTACAGTCTGATCCAGTTGGATCGAATCGAAGACTGCCCAGTTCAACATTCGAGTTTTTAAAACCTTGTTTGAATCCATTCTGCAACTTGTCTCTATCCTGCTTCTTGTACTAAACTATTACTGTTGAGATTGATCTTTCTTTCGTGAACCCAAAGACAAAGTTGTCCTCTATATATCCAGAGGAGAATGACAGCAAGTTTCCCAATCATCCACGTAGGCTAACGGACTCAAAAAGGATATGTATGTCTTGGGATAGCAAGTGGCAGTTACAAGGATTGACATCGAAATATATGCCAATCCATTTTGTCCACAAAAATATAAGATCCAATTACCCATATCCATCCCTTCTCGGCCAATTCGATCCTTATCTCTTAGCTTTGAGAAATAGAATTTCGTCTTACTGTAATCTTGTGAATGATCTGTGCATTGGACTCAGATTTCACTATCACGGATGTATTGTAACAATTAAAGACACTGACATCAATGTTCGATGGTAATCCATGACACGCAAGCGTATATTCTCAGTTTTGGGGCCTTTAAAATTTTTGTTCAAAATCTTATATATATAAACTTAACAAGTTACATATGCAAGTCCTGTTTTAATCAGATTACTTTAGAAACAACTATATTCCTTGGAGCTCAAAATATCAAGCACGTCTAGTTACCTATACCACGTGGAGAATCCAAACAAAATAGGATAATTAATTATCTGAATGCAAATTAATAATATCTTGAGAGTGGCAGATCAAGCACAAGGGCTCTCCATGCTTGATGTGCTCTCTTCGTCAACATTGTGGCAAATGCCGTACAGATAAACAGGGAGTAGCACAATCGTTCCATCTTCTCCTTCAGATTTCATCGTTCTCCCTTAATTTGTTTGCATTTCTTCTGTGGGAACCTTCTTTTCCTTCTCGCTTGATCTTGGGAACCTCGTCTGTGGTGAGAATTGTCGCTCCCGGATGGCTCTCTAATCGTTCCGCCTCTTATGGAAAGAGGTAGGCTTTCCGGGCTTGGTGAGATCGACAAACCGTATGGTAACTTCGCAAAAGCTTTTCATGATGAGGCCAGCGATGGTGATGATGTGATCAGAAGGGAGGTCCTCCAGGGAGGAGCCGGAGAGGTAGCCTTTGAGGAGGGAAGGGGTTTGGAGGGCGATGTGGCAGGAGTGGTCACGGGACTCGTGGAGGATCTGCTCGGCCGTGATATGGACGGAGGGGGCTGGAGTCGCACATCCGTGTTGCGCTAGGTTAGGCCACGTCTGGGTCAGCCACCAACTTGTTGGAATCCATGGATTTGGGGAGCAGCTCTAGGTCGTCGCTCAAGATGTGTTGTTGGCGGAGGCGGATGAGAGGGTATCCGATCAGAGACGGTAAGTATGTAGGGTTTATCGGGTTCATCCTCAGATATGGAGTTATATCTCCATTGATGAAGGCATGGATATGAGAGGAGCCGCTTTGACGGTGTTAGGAGCCGGAGAGGCGAGCATCGAGGAGGTGAAGGGGGTGAGAGGGATAGCCCTAGACGATGGGGAAGATGCAAGGAAGGGAAGGTCAGAGGCGATGGTAGAATGGCCGATAGCGAGATCGAGTGGTTTCTCCCCGTGGCGGAAGTCGCGATAATCAAGGACGGTGAATGGGAGGGGACATGACGGACGAGGGCAACACCGAGTTGTGCAGGGGACGGGAGAGGAGTTGAGGGGGACATAGATGGAATTTTCGATCAACAAATTAATTGAGTGTAGGTGGACTCCCCTGCTTAATATATGTTATAGATGTGTTACTTATTCTTTCGTTTACCTTTCTATGTAAATTATTATAGTACTTGCTGAAATATGACGTTTGCAGTATTACCTGTAGAATTCTAAATGAAAGTCATCTTTTCCAAACAGTTGAGTTAAATATGGAAGCAAATCATAAATACTAGCAGGATTGAGGATTGAATCAGTCGAAGTGTTTCTACAATATATTGCGATGAATGGAGAAATTTCTAATAAAAGTTCAAAGCCAATCTGACACGTATGTATTTACATAGCTTGAAAAGATGTGTTATTATTATAGGATTTGACCTTAACCATTAATTTCTTATTGGATTTATTACAAGATAATGGATAAACATACAAAATATAAAAATGGAAACGGAAAAAGTAGACGTCTACCAGTTTTACGGGATCAGACTACTTAAAGTGAGTACGACGGGATTTCGATTTTATTGGATATTATAATTTCGTGAACAATATTTGCGGATTACCTTCGGAATTCGATACAATTCTAGTTGTGGTGATCTGTAATTAATATAAGCAAATATAGTACACCCGATTTGCTTAAGTTAGAATCCAGTACCGAGAAAAAAAATATATTATTTCACTAGAAGTGGTCAATGTCTACCCTTTCCCTCATGCCGCTGAAATGCTCCATCATTTTAATATCATATTCAGTGGCTCTGAAATCAACATCTTTCTCAATATTCGAAAATTTCAGATTCGAATTCCGTTGATACTCGAGTCTCCATTAGGTATTAACTTTAAAAAATATTCCCTAAAATGGGTATGCCTTAAATAATTCCCAGACTATGCATATATCGGCAAATCGCTTGTCGTTTCGTGTTCCGTGCGAGGTAAATTGTTTGCCGCGCGTCACATGGACGACAAAATCTGGATTCCCCGCCCCTTCCCTTCCGTCCATGTGGTGCGGCAAACCATTTGCCATGCGCGGTACACGAAGCGACAAATGGTTTGCTGATACATGCATACTCTGAGAATTATTTTCAAACCATCCCCATTTTAGACATATTCTCTCTCTCTCTCTCCCCATTTAGGTAAACATCCCTTGATAGTCCGCGACTTATTAGACTCCTTAAAGGGACAATTAGCCATTATAGTTAAGCATTCAAAATATATTAATAATGATAATAATAAATTGAATAACACTAAAAAACACTGCAACCTTTTTTTGTTTCCTTAAGGCACGGCTATCCGGCTAAAAAATAATGGTTTTGGACGTTCTTGCTTGTAATCCACTAGCTTTACGTCAACAAATAACGTAAAATTTTCAAAACAAATGATATATTTATTCTTAAGTTACCGGTACCAGTTCATATAGCAGTGGTTTTCTATTGCCTTTCACCATAAAATCTATAATAATTGTTGCTACTTTGGAGAAGATTACGCAACATCATTAGAACGTGATGGATAATTGTTCATATATAATTCTAGCAACTATAATGATAAACTTCAAGATATAATTTTTATTTTAAAATCAATAATATTTCTATTTATATATTTAATATCAAAGTATGAAAATAAGAGCACAGAAGTACACCATCATATTAGAAGTATTATGATCTTAAATGGTATGATGAAAAAAGCATACCGGTAAAAATCGAAGGAATTATATAGACACACATGAGACCTTTCAAATGAGGTGGGGGCTTTTCTGAAATTGTAAAAGCCACTGTGAATTTAGTAAAAACTCTGTAACAGTTTTGTAAAAGTATAAACTGCACATTGTAAAAAATTGAATTTTGTAAAATATAGCATCCAAATTTAATTAACATTTCCATCCAATATAATACTATTTTCATAATTTTATTTTACTATATATGTTGTGTTAATATTCATTGTTATATGTACGAAACAAGAAATTGTAAAATATATTGGAATGATGCCTAAATTGAGAGTGGCTCACCATATATATGGTGAGACCCCACCTCATTTGAAGTTTCTCTAACTTGGCTCCCCCACGCAATTTCGCCCATTTTTATTTTTTTTTGAAAATTTCTTTCATGAATGTTATTATTATATCCCTATAGTATACTATTCAAAATTCGTGCGAAACAAGGACTCATACAGCCTTCATCCAGACAATCATTTTTTACCGGTAACAGAATTGCTAAAAACAATTCTTCTTGATGGAGGACATAATAATATCCAGTTCACGCGAAATTTGAATGACATAATATAGAGATATATTGATGAAAATCCACGAAAGAAATTTTCAAAAAAATAAAAAAATAGGTGAAATCACACGGAGGAGCCAAATTAGCTACCCCAAGGGGGCGGCCCCATTTTATCATACATATATATATAATGGTAGGATTATATAGGATATAGGAGGTAGTGCTCTTTCACCAGTGCCCTCCCCTGCAAAAAGAAAATTTAGCAAATTGTAATACTTTTTGCGCCTAATTACATATGTATCGTGTTTATATTTGGTTTAAATTGTTTGGTATCACAGCGTTTGGCACATGGTTTGGCCAAACACATGTGGACGATTTACGAAATTATCCCAAAATGCTGCACTGATTGAGGTCCCAAACTCACGACTCCATCAGCATTTATATTCCACATTTTAAGTGACTTTTTACATAAATATCCCTGTAAACTTGCAATATTATAGAAACAGTACTGCAAACTTGATATCTAATTCTCTGCGTCATCATAGCACCCATCATATTTACATTAATGCCCACGCAAACACCTCATTTTACAAAGACACCCATGATGGAACACTAATAAGAACATTTCAACGAAATTGAGAATTTTACAGGATTATATTCGTAACTACAAATTTTACAGGGTTTACATGATATTGCGCGTTTACAGGTCTATTAATGTAAACCCTTCCCTTTTTAGAAAAACCTTTTCTTTCACGAAAAACACACATGAAAACAATTCTATAAAAGCCGTACAGAACAGCCTTGACACAAAAAAATATTAAAAGACTCTTAATGTGTAGAACACGATCTTCGATTTTGTCTTCAATTTTGATAGATCAAACCATCATCTGGATTTTGGCCGAATGATAATGCGAAGAATATGATGGAATTGTGCTTTCTTCGAGCAAAGCAAGCAATTTTAAATTTAAATTCAAATATAAAAACAGCTAATCGAACGGAGAGCCCAAGCATAACAACAGAATATTCAATCATGGATATTTATTTTAATCCGAAACGGAAGAAATTCAAAAGTAAAATATACAATCATACCTCCTCCTCCTTGGAAGCGACGCCCTCAGCAAAGCAGCCGGTCATGATCTCCACTCCTCTGTTCCAACTGGATCAAAGTTTTCGCCGCATCAATTGCGATTTGCAGGACAATGATCGCAGAGAGTAAACATAAACAACAACAGAAATCGATCTGTACAGTAATACGTACCTGTAGAATGGATAGAAGGGAGAGCGGAAGAGAGAGGTGGGGAGAGCGAGGCCAAGGGGAACGGACGATGAGAGGAATGGGAATGGTGTGTGGGTTTGGGTTTGTTGGGGCATCCAAATCGCAACGGGGGGATATAAAGGGGGAGGGTAGGGCACGCCCATCACGCCTCTTTGTATTCTTCTATGTACGCCTACACGTGCCTATTGATCCCCTCTCTTGGGGCCGCCGACACTGGTTGGTGGTCTGGTGTTTACGGTCTCCCACCTTTGAACGGCTCGCCGTAACAGAGGTGCGGTCTGGAATGGCGGATGTGGTTCGGTCTCCATTTGGGAAATTGGTACGTGGATCGGAAGTTGTGGGGTGGATCGATTTGTGAGACGTAAGCGTGACGGTGATGCAAAGGGCGTTGGAAATTGATCCGTAGTTGATACGTCGATTCGATTCGGACCTAGTGGGTTTAGTATGCGGTGAAATGTCGCCTGATCATCAATGTTCATAGAAGTTGACCGACGTATATTTTTTGGGATATTTACCCAGCAGATCCTGAAATCTTTGTAAATTACCTCTACGATCTTTGAAACATCGATATTCCTCCGTAAACCTCGTAATCTTGCTAACCATTACCGTGCAAACCCTCTGGTTAACTCCCATCCATTTGTCCGTTAAAAGTAACCGGATTCCGTTATATTTGTTTATATTATACCCATTTTGTTTGTCAAATTTACATTCATTGCCATTTCCCCTTGGATTTGGCCCTCCCCGCCGTCCTCCTCGAAACCTCGAACCCCACGGTGCCGCCCAAAGCCCCGGCGTCGCTTCCCCTGCTCCCCCACCCGCGCCGCCTGAAGCGTGGCCCCGCTCGCATCCCCCGCCACATCCCACTCCTCTGCTCGATGCCCCTCGGCCACCGCCTCCCTCGCTCGAAGCCCATGCTCCCCCCACCTGCCGCCTCTGCCTCTCTGCCCTCAGCCCCCTCTGCGCCGACGGCTCCGCCGCAAGGCCCCGATTTCGCCTCCAGCAACGCAAGCACCCCACCACCCGGTTCTCCACGACTTCCACTTCCAGCCAGCAACTGGGGTGCATCCACGCAATCCCACGCCACCTACCGCAATGCGAACCAATGCCACTCCCAAATCCGCTACGTCGCTCCAGGCGCTGCCAGGACTATCGTGGTGCCTCCATTGCCCTAGGATCCTCCAGTCCACCTCTCGTGATCCCGTGCGAGGATCTCTTGAGCGATGCTCACCTCCAGCCGTCAAAGCTCGCCGCTGACCCTAGCGCGCCTCGGCTGCCAGCCACCGGAGCAACACCCGTCCTCCTGTCGTCGCACTTGCTTGGAGGAGAAGGCAAGGCGGCGGCACTCTCCCCCTCTGTCGAAGAAGAAACAAGGCCGAAGAACCCTAAGGGGTTTTAAAATTGGAAAAAAAAGAGCCAACCCTTACTTCGTCCAGCAAGAATGAAGAAGGAGAGAGTGTGGAAGAAGGAGGGGGAGAGAAGAAGAAAGGAGGGCCCTTGGATTTTCTAGGGTCAGATTAAGTCAACTTAAACCCAAACTAGTTAACTTAAAAAATCTCAAATTAACGGTAGGGTCTATAGGGTAAGACGGAGCAAGATTACGGGGTCTAGGGAGGAATATCGATGTTTCAAAGGTCGTAGAGGTAATTTACAAAGATTTCAGGGTCTACTGGGTAAATATCCCATATTTTTTTGAATGTTTACGTTTACTATGCGGTTTCTAGAGGGTCAATAAACATTTAAAGGTAAAAAAAATCTTATATATAGAGTTGCTTCGGAGTTTTGCAGTGGTGAATGGAGTCTGATTTATATAAAAATTGAATTATCTAAGTTCGTCATGCTTTGTTTATCATTTCACTTCTGCATTTCTATTTTCTAATATGGTATCAGAGAGGGTTCGATTCTCGATGAATTAGTTTTCATTATTTATTTTTTTGTGTTGTATTCTTGAAAATTATTGTTCGTGAGAGAAATGTTCTTGGAATTTCTGCATTGAAGATCAATTTTTATGATTGAGATTGTGCAGACTCAGGTTCCAGAACATGAATCCTAATCTCATGCTAGTGGCACACTCTCTTCATCGAGAAAGTTGGCGTCGCTCCTAGCAAGAACCTATGCGACATCGCGCGTGCTCTCCAGTCGCTCTCCTCCTAGGCGACGCATCAGAGCATCCCTGATGAGCCGAAAATTGATCTCCTAAATCCAGGTAAGGTAAAAATACTCTTGGGTCGTTGCGACCCGGATCTCGGAGAATCGGACTCAACAAGAAAAATAAGATACAGAACCACCAATCAGAGTATAAAACAATCAGAACAAAGGAGCGGCCCTCGCTACTTTTATTAACCTAGTATAGCGACCAGGATCGGACTCAGGGAGCACGTGATGGTCTTGCGGCCTACGAAGTAGTCAAAATCAATAAAAAGAAATAAAATATTTTTTGGTGGGTTTTTTATAATTTTTTTAATGATTTTGTATTTTTGATTTTCTAAAGAAATGTAAAAACAAGCACACACAACCAATTATTCAATCACTCAAAAATGCTCCAAAAATTCAAATAAAATTGTTTTATGTTTTTAATGTTTTTAAGTATTTTTGGAGAATTTTTCAGAATTTTATAATTTTTATTTAATTTTCTAAAAATCAAGAAAGAGGAAAAATGAAGATCACTGTACAACCATACTTGAAAGATCAATTTAAATTATCAAATTGATCTATAAAAGTTTGGAGGTAATTTTTATGAAAAATATAAACAATAACTAAGATTCAGAAAAAGAGTTTATATTTTTTGATTTTTCTAGAATTTTTTAGAATTTTTATGAGGTTTCTAGAGTTTTTTTAAATTTTTAGGTTTTTTATAAATCCAAAAGGCACAAAAATTGGATAGAAATTAAAAGACACTAAAAATAACTATCACTAATTTTTTTAGAATTTTTAAAAGAGTTTTTATATTTTTCTTTGATTTTCTAAGTCAGACATTAGCAAAACTCAATGCTTTTGAATTTTTAAAAATATCAAAAAGCCTCAAAAATGTACCAAAAAATTAGGGAAATTTTTACACAGTGCAGGAGCCACGTGTCCAAATTTCACCTAATTTGGATTTAATTTAATACTTTATTCAATAAAAAAAGGCTCACAGTGCACAGGGACCTAAATGCAAAGAAAAATAGTTCCAGGGGACAAACAGTAACAAATTAAGAAAGTGCAGGAACCCTTGTGCAAAAAGTCCACAAAACACGTGCGGTGCACGTGGATCAGGCACGGAGGGGCATATATGTAAATCCTATTTTAAAACATGTAAACAGTAACACACAGGAAATATAGGATTAAAAGTGCAAAAATTCCAAATCCTCATGTGTCGTTGCACGTGGTCCACATACACAGGGACTAAAATGCAAATAGGAGAAACATGAAGGTCCAGAGTGTAATTTAACCTAATTAAAGACAACGTACAAAAATATTTACAGGACTAAATAGCAAAAACTAAACGACAGGGGCCTAAAGGAAAATTACCCCTCTTATTATCGGAGGGACGAGGACGCACCACGTGGATGATCGACGACTGAGAAGCGAGGGCACCCCTTCGTCTGGATGGACGGTCCGGATCAAAGCTCTCCTGGATCGGGCGGTGAAGGTCTCTCGCGATCGGGCGGTCGCGATCAAAACTGGAGCCTCGGTCCGGATCCGACGGTGGCTGGAGCTTCTCCAAGAACAAGTCGCCGGTGAAGTTCGTCGGCTCAGTGCATGCGGTGGAGAGCTCCGATGACGTTGCTGAGATGTGGAAACGCTCCATCTCGATGGTCCACAGCTGGTGGGCTCCTCCGATGAGGCGAGGAGCTCCGGCGACGAAGGTGGAGCTAACCTCCTGTGCTCGATCGACTCGACCCTCAGATTGGTCGCTTGATCATGCAAAACACCACAGAAAGGCTCTTGGGTCGAGGGCAAATTGCCTCGACCCGTCAGGGGGTGGAATGGGTGGTCGGGTGCGTTGAATGGTTGACCTCCGGCGAGGCGACGGTCGGAGGAGGTTGACTCTTGGTTCCGGGGCGAACCAAGTTGAGTGGGTGCAGAAGGTGGAGGGGAGTCTCATGAAGGTTATAGTCGGGTCGGGTGATGAAATGAGTGATCGGAGCGATGGGAATCGATCGTAGACGACGAACGAGCGATTTGGGAGAAAATCGAAATTGGACTAAACTAGATGGTATCAGAGTTACCTAGTGGCTGCAGTCGACTGTGGGTGAGCTCAAGAAGCTCTGGGGGTCTTGGCCTCAAGGAAGCTCAGGTTCCGAGGCTCAGCGCACCTCGCGGCGGCGCATGGCGACGAAGGTCGCCAGATCGATGGCTGGAAGCACCTCCTCCTCTCTTCGACACTCTCCTCGCACAGCTGTCACTCTGGGGAAGAAAATGGAGGTCCTGGGACGAAGGAGCGGAGCCAAAGATGCGTGAAAAGGTGCGGAGGAGGTCGGCTATATACATGTGAAGGGTCCGAGAAGATGAGGGTGGCTATTACATATTTACAAAATATTATTATTATATATAGGTATATACATATATGTATTTTTTTATTTTTATTTTTAATTGTTTATTTTTGCAAATTTATTCTAATTTTATATTTTATTTATTTACAACATAAAATTTAGAGTAATTAGGTATTTTTATTTTATTTTTATGATGCATTTACATGGGTTAAATAAATATGTTTATATACACATGTACAAGGCATATACACAGAGTGGGAAATTGATTTTTATTCTTTTTCTTTTGATTTTATTTTGATTTTATTTTTTTCTGATTTTATTTATTTACACCATGAAATATAGAATATGGAAATATTTTTATTGAATTTTTATTAATTATTTACAAGAAGAAAATAAATAGATATGTTATTCTATATACATGGTCTATATACACTGATGGGAGGTATTTTATTTATTTATTTTTATATTTTTTCCATTTTTATTTTGGTTTTATTTTTATAAATATGTACAAAATATAAGAAACACTTTTTAATTTTTATTTTGAGGAAAATATATTTTATTTGTTTACATGGGGATATGTACATGTATGAATGACCTTATCTCTCTCTACTTGGGTTCTTTTGCGGTCAGGCCCATGCTGAGCCCTCCCTTGGGCTTAGGTCACTCAATATTTATTCTAAATATTTCCTCTTTTTCTTGTGTTTCTTTATTCCTTTATTTTGTCACAAAATCATGCTAATTATGCATATTTACCGGATGCATGTGCTTTGGCAATTTATGATATTTACACATATTCACATGGTGTTTTGCTCAAGTTTCTAGCTAAAATAAAGGAATAAAGAGTGATGAATTGGGATTCATCACCCCCCTGTACTTTACTTTTTCTAGTCCCTTAGCAAACACTTATTTTAAAAAAAGAAGTGCAAAGGATAAAGAAAAAGAAAAAGAGGCGAAATCAAGGTTGATTATTAAACCTTCCTTCATTAAATTAAAATATGGAGCTCGGTCAGACCTTTGGATTATTAATTTGTCAGAACCTTATTTAGACTTAAGCTTAAAACTCAACAGCCTCTAAGTTCCACCAATCTATGGTCAAGACTCCTCAATAAACCAGATTAGAACAAGTCTACATACACAAACTCTAATGACCATGAATCTATCCTTGTACGGTGTAAATGATAGGTAACTCCCCACCTCAGAAGTAATAAAGAAACAACCTCCCTCAACCCGGTAACTCAAATGCCTCGATCTAGCAACTCTTTCCTCGAGAAGCGGGGTATTCCCTTTTAAGTTCAAGTGCAACCGACTCAAGAAGAGGGGGAAAAGAGAATGGACCATGGCCAGTGTAGCCATGTATCCTTGGGAGCTCTAACCAGTGTAGCTGAGTCTCCCGTTGCAAGCTTCATGAGATGGAACATGTATACCATAAGCTTTTGCTTTATTTGACTATATACACTCCGGTGGGATTATTAAATATAATCTTGGTGTCTAAATTTTCCTTATTTTATTATCTTTCATTGAAAATTAATTTGGAGAATTTTTGTTACTGTTTTCTATTTTATTTCTCCATTTTAGTTTCAGCCTTGTATGTTATTCACTGTTTTCTTGTATTTTTACATTTAAAAATACCAAAAACATTTAGAAAAACCCCCAAAAATCACAAAAACAGTAAAAAATATAAAAAGACCAAAAAGATTTTATTTCTGAATTTTTTATTATTTTTGCATATTTTTATAAATAGTCTATCATCTCTATGTCAATACCAATCCATTCCATATAATAAATCATATTTTCTATGATGTATAATAATTATAGGGAGTGGTATTATAGTCATTATGCATATTAAATCGCATGCATCTGTTAGTACACTTACAAGGGAGACATCTACTACTCTCCGATTAACTTTGACTTATGCCTCGATCAAGAGATCAGAAAATGGGAAAGAAGATGTTTGTTTATAATCAGTAAGATGCATTACTAAGATACTCATCTTAACTCATCTATGTTATTCAACCATTTCAACTCATTAGGATATAATATTATGGTGATTGATTATTCTGATCATTCAGTTAGCATCTAGAGGTGTACATCTACACTTAGCATCTAGACGTGTACATCTACACTGAAATCCCAATATCCCAAACAAATCTTACCTTTGAATTACCATTTTTCTTGTCTAAATTTATCCTAAATGAAATCAAGCCTCTAAAAAAGGGGGGGGGGGAGAAAATATAAAAGCATACGTTGGAACTACTTGCATAATTAATACAATTAATAAGAAGCTAAGATTGATTGCCGATGGAAAGATAAGGATATGGTGCATGAGCACCATCAATAGAAATGGTCAAAGCCACATATGCCAAAAGGCGCAAAGGACTTGACGTTGAATGAAAAGGTGCTTTAGATTGGCACCATTATTAAGAGGCACGAATGCCTTAGTGATGACGTGAAGAGTTGCATCTCCTAAATTGGAGGGATGCAACTCGGTGTGGAATGGTTACATACGAGTGTTATATATAACTCATGGAGTGGGCCTCGGAGATCATTCTCTCATCATTTGATTATCCAATTCTGTTACTATTATTCCATTTGCCAATCCACTCCATCATCCAACAAAAGTCCGTCACTATATTTAGCCATCCATTTTATTGTCGACAAAGTATCGAAGTGATTTCGTCGACTAGTGCATTCGGACCCTCAGTGAATCCGACTCCTGAGGCTCCACCCCGAGTGCCGCCAAAAATCGTCCAACGCCAACAGCATCCACCAATCACCATTTTCTCGGTCCCTCTGCGAATCCGACTCGGCTTCCTCCCGAGCCGCCGACCATCGTATTTTTATTTCACTTTTATTACTTTATATTTTTACATCCATCTTATTTTGTTATCTTCTCTTTCGTGCAGGAATTCGTCAAAACTATCGCGACGATCCATATCTAACGGCGATTATCCTCGACTCTTGGAGAACCGGGACGTGACACGAGGTTTGAGCTCGATTCGCGGTTGTAGTCGCATCCAACTCACCACGCCAGGATATCCAATTTTGCGAAGAGTTAGCGCGTACGAGTCCATTTGGAAGTTGCCGCATAGAAGGGGAGCGATCAACACTTACCGACCTACACTATTGTCTTCTCCAAATTTCATCTCCATTTTTGTTATTCAAACATTTTGCAAACTTATAAAAGTATTTTTATAAAGTGCAGAATCTTTCTGTCCCTGTGGATTCGACCCTGACTTACCATATACTTTGTCTTATGTGTAATATAGATAAGTTCGGTAATTTATTTATTCAAAGAGTATTTTTGCGGGTTCTCAACGACTATCTGACGTAAAAATCGGGTACTTATACCCTCAGAAATACGCTTCAACATTTTGGCGCCGTTGCCAGGGACAGGCAATTATTCGCACTTTATATAAAAAAAATTCTTTGCATTTTGCTTTTCACCATCTTTTTTTTCTGCAGGGGACAAGTCGCATTGGAAAGGAGCCGCATCGAACATCAACGTGAAGTTTAAAAAATATATATTTGGAGCGCTCTCGCGATAAATTCTCTTTTCTTAGGCATAACTAGGATCTATTTTATTTCTTTGTTTGCGCATATTAAAAAGAAAACAAAAAAATCAACTTCTTTTTCTGTATTGCATTGCATCTCCGTAGGATTTCTTCGTCATAGTTCCACCTTTCATTTAAAAAGACCATTTAATTGATTGCCGACTAATCAAAATAAACAAAATACATCTTAATTGGACTAAATTAAAGCGGTCACAAAAAATCATAAAAAAAATTGTTTGCAAACTTGTTTGTTGCACCATTCTCACAATCGCACGCGCACGCGTACCCCTAGGACCAGAGCTCAAATCCCGCGGTTCTTGATAATTTTCTGAAAACCATATTGCTTAGTATACTCGTCCCTGAGGTGTTTAATTAAGAAAGACGAGGGGTTTAAGATCCAAGTTGATCTAAGAAAAGCTCCAGCCTACTTACCCTCTGACTGGCCTCAGAACCAGAAGAACGGCATTGTGCTAATCATTGAATTATTCTGAACCGCTAGATATCTTAGGAAACGTAATCGACTTGTATTCTTATTTGCAAATCAAAACTTAAAAGAAAAAAACTAAACTATAAGCGTTGAGTGGGAATAAACAAATTGTTTGGTGTTTGATTTGCGTATGCTTGGCAGGAGGTCTTTAAGGAATCCCCTTACTGATCCCCTTGAATTTGATCCATTCTATCCTCCAAAATCCAAAGTCAATCTCGAGACAAAACCCATGGCTGGTGTACCACCTCCTCCTGATCCACTCACTATAATAATGCAGCAATTACAACAAATGGCAGAACGCCAAGAGCTACAAGATGCCCAAGTTCGACAATTGGTAGCACATCAAGGGCTAAACAACCCACCACCAATACCGATACGAAATCACTACAATCCTGCTAATCATCAACTCGTATCAGACATCCAACTTCCCGCAGAAGCAGGAAGCTTTGAAATAAAACCTGCAACTATTTCCTTCCACCCCAAATTTCGGGGAGAAGAGACCGAGGACCCTATAATGCACCTTCTGCATTTTGTAGCAGCCTGCGATACACTAAACACAGGGGAGGTAAACAAAGAACATGTTTACCTCCGAGCCTTCCCGTTCTCCCTTCAACAAAAAGCAAGCCAATGGCTTCGTAGTTATGAAGTTCCGATTCGATCATGGACCGAGTTGAGAGAGGCATTCTTAAAGAAATATTTCCCCATTGGTAAGACCAATGCACTTAGGCATGCCATTTATCACTTTACCCAAAAACCCACAGAGCCGATACATGAAGCATGGGAAAGATTTAGAAATCTTTTACGAAAATGTCCACATCATGGAATCGAAAAATGGAAGCAAGTGCAAATATTTTATGAGAGCTTAACTGAAACATACAAGAGAGTTGTCGACGGCTCTTGCGGAGGCAACTACTTGAATAAGGATGAGAACTTTGTATGGCAATTATATGAGGACATGGCAGATAACTCTGTCAATAATTATTCTATAGAATTATACAATAGACATAAAAGACCAGTATAAGCTATAGACTATACAATAAATACCGACACATCCTCGGATATCCAGATCATTGCTTCAAAGTTGGACAAAGTAGAGTTGATGGCTAAACAAGTGGATCGATTAACTAAAACTGTAGGGAGTCTTGTATTAGAGAAAACCACCCCGTCAGTTTGCAGGGTAGCCCTTATTCCACAAACACCTATGGAACCCGATATTTATCAACCATCTATCCCTTTAGATGAACAAATTAATCCTGAAGCAGTTAATTGGGTGCAGGGGAATTCCAATAACAACCCCTATTCCTCCACCTATAATCCAGGATGGAGGAACCATCCAAATTTTGCATGGAAGGCCCCAACAAACAATAATTCAGGATATCAAGTCACCCAACAAGGGTCAAATCAAAACCAATTCACACAACAAGCCCAGCCACCACTGCAACCCCTGACTACACCATCACAAGGACTTGCCTCTGATTATCGTGACTTGATGAAACTCATACAACAGCTGGCTCAGAACCAAGTTGAGGTTCAAAAGCAACTGGCTCAAAGCCAAGTTGAGGTCCAAAGACAATTGACCGAGATTCGTTCTAAAATACCACCTCAACCACAACAACCTGCTCAAACGGTACAAAATCCTAACAACTCACAAATCCGCCCTCCTGGCTTTTCACAACAATCTACTCGAGGACCCGTGAGCTTTAGAAATGCAGCTAGTACAAGCAAAAATGAGTCAAATGCATCTGCCAGTGCCATCCACTTGAGAAGTGGTCGCACCATAAGCACACCTCAAATATCGACCACACAAAACCATCAAACACATGAGAATGATCCGCCAATGCAAGACCAATCATCACCTACTACACAACCACCCACTATATCCACATCACCAACCTTTACACAACCAACTATTCCCTTTTCAGAGGCCCTGCGAAGAAAAGTGAAGAAACGACCTTCGACTCTGACTCCTGACTTGGAGAATTTATTCTCCAATGTTATCATACAAATCCCCCTCCTTAAGGCTATAGAACAAGTTTTTGCATATTCACGTTTCTTAAAAGAGAAATGCACTCCAAAAAGAAAATCGAGAGGAAAGAAAAACAATGACCAACACGAGGAAGAAAGGCATGTGCTACCGCTCGCATCATCTAATGCCATTTCTCAACTCCTTCCACTTAAAATGAAAGATCCCGGAGCCCCATTAGTAAAGTGCATCATTGGAGACATGACCTTTGAGCGTACCCTAGTTGATAATGGTGCTTCGATAAATCTCCTTCCAGCTGTTGTACTAAAATATTATGCAGTACGTCAGTTAAAACCTATTTCTATGATTTTACAATTAGCTGACCGATCTGTAAAGAGGCCATTAGGAATACTAGAGGACGTTTTAGTCACAGTCCAAGGACATCAGTTCCCAGTCGACTTTATCGTACTGGATATGGACTCGGCTAAAACACTTTCTCAAACTCCTATTATACTCGGAAGACCATTCTTAACCACTGCCAAGGCTCATTTTGACTATGAGATCGGGAAAGTAGAATTCAAAGTCAATGGAGAAATTATTCCGGTCGATCTTGTCACCCGCACATTTCAAGAACATGATACTGAAGATTGTGGATGGATCGAGGAATGTTCGACAATTAAACAAACCATTGACGATTTAACTCCTTTAAACCTCGCTAGGGTTCCTCTTGAGATGACTTTGACTTTAAATGATAAATTATTTGAAAGACAACATGTTTTAGTGGCCGAAACCCTTGATTCCGTTAAGAATGAATCCTACGAACCGTTGACAGATTCAGATATCTTAGAACTAGACCAAGCATGGGATGAACTTGATACTTTAATTTCTCCTGTCTCAGAAATGATTATGCCCATGTTAGAACCTCCTATTTTGGAATTACTACATAACAAGGAGGAAGACCTTACAATCGCCGCACCCACCCACCCCATAAATTCAATAGAAGGTTCTCAAGAGACAATTCAGGTCCCCGTAGTTGAATTAAAAACTTTACTGAAGGACCTAAAATATATATTTCTAGATGAAGAAAATAAGGCATACCCGGTAATAATCAATGCCCACTTGGAACTAGATCAAGAAAATAAATTAATGGATGTTTTGAGAAAAAATTCACGGGCAATTGGTTGGACGATTTCTGATCTCCGGGGAATAAGTCCATCACTATGTACCCACCATATTTATTTGGAAGATAATGCAAAACCTTCTCAACAAATGCAAAGAAGATTAAATCCAAATCTACGAGAAGTAGTTAAGAAGGAAATATGCAAATGGCTAGGTGCATGGATCATCTACCTAATATCAGATAGTCGATGGGTCAGCCCTTTACAAGTTGTACCAAAGAAAGCTGGTTTAACTATAGTTACCAATGATCAGGGTAAAGAGATCCCCACTCGTACAACCACTTCGTAGAGGGTTTATGTTGATTACAGAAAATTAAACCTTGCCATGAAGAAGGACCAGTTCCCTCTCCCATTCATAGATCAAATTATTGAGAGACTCGCGGGGAGGGAATATTTTTGTTTTCTCGATGGTTACTCAGGTTATAATCAGGTATCTATTGCACCTGAAGACCAAGAGAAAACAACATTTACATGCCCTTATGGTACATTTGCCTTTCGCCGAATGCCCTTTGGGCTATGTAATGCGCCGGCCACCTTCCAACAATGTATGCTAGCCATATTTGCCGATATGGTGGGAGATTATATTGAAGTATTTATGGATGATTTCTCTGTATTCGGTGATTCCTTTGATGAATGCCTTGGATTTCTTGATTGCGTATTGCAAAAATGTATTGAGATGAACCTAGTCTTATCATGGGAAAAATCACATTTTATGGTCACCAAAGGCATTGTTTTAGGTCACACTGTCTCTAAAAAAGGAATGGAGGTTGACCCATCAAAAATTAAGACTATAACTCACCTCTCCCCACCTACATCACTCAAAGGTGTTCGATCTTTTTTAGGACAAGTTGGCTTCTATAGAAGATTCCTAAAGGTTTTTTCAAAAATTGCTAAACCTCTTACTGAGTTACTCTCAAAGGATCGAACTTTTGAATTTTCTGAAGATGCCCTTAGATCCTTTGAGACATTAAAAAGGTCTATCACTGAAGCACCAATTTTATAGTCCTCTGATTGGACCTTAGACTTTGAAATAATGTGTGATGCATCAGATTATGCAGTAGGAGCTGTACTAGGTCAAATAAAAGATGGCAAACCAGTTGCCATCCATTACGCTAGCAGAACACCTGACGATGCACAAAAAAAGTACACAGTCACTGAAAAAGAATTACTAGCCGTTGTCTTTGCACTTGAAAAATTTAGGTCATACCTGCTGGGTTCACACGTGGTTGTTTACGCTGACCACACCGCACTACGCCACCTACTTTCCAAGAAAGATTCGAAACCACGATTGATTAGATGGATACTCTTGTTACAAGAATTTGACATTGAAATCAAAGATAAGGCAGGAGCGCAAAACGTCGTGGCCGACCATCTCTCCAGACTCCATGAGTCTGAAACCAAACAAACCGACCAACTCATTCCCATATCAGAAACCTTTCCCGATGAATCCATCCTTGCCGTATCACAACTACCGTGGTTTGCTTATATGGTAAACTATTTATTCACATCTTGAATTCCTGATGATTGGCCTAAAGCATAACGAGATCGATTCATAGCCGACTCTCGATACTACCATTGGGAAGGTCCTTTATTATTTAGGGAAGGGACCGACTGTATATGGAGATGTTGTATACCTGAGTCTGAAATTTCGAGTGTCCTGTCTCATTGCCACACTTTTGGGTGTGGTGGACATCACTCTGGAAAACGTACAGCTGCAAAAGTACTTCAATGTGGTTTTTTCTGGCCTACTTTATTTAAGGATGCCCATGATTTTGTGAAATCATGCCCTACATGTCAAACTACAGGAACTATGACAAAAAGAGACATGATGCCTCTAAATCCTATCCATGTAGTTGAAATTTTTGATGCATGGGGCATTGACTTCATGGGTCCCTTCACTCAATCAAATGGTTACCTATATATCCTTCTTGCAGTCGACTATGTCTCAAGATGGGTCGAAGCCATCCCCACTCGCGCTGTCGATAGTGCAACAGTGATCAAGTTCTTGAATGATTTATTTGCTCGCTTCGGCATACCCAAGGTCATTATAAGTGACGGGGGTTCACATTTCCTTAATAACTCGATACGAAAACTCATGAAGAATAATGGAATTGAACATCGAGTTTCTACCGTTTATCATCCTCAAACTAATGGCTTAGCTGAGGTATCTAATCGAGAAATAAAAACCATTCTACAAAAAATTGTTCGCTCTGATCGCAAAGATTGGTCCCAACACCTTAATAATGTATTATGGGCCTATCGCACTGCTTATAAGGCTCCTTTAGGGATGAGTCCGTATCGCATCGTTTATGGCAAACCTTGTCATCTACCTGTCGAGATCCATCATAAATCATTATGGGCTATACAAAAATGTAACCTTGATTTAACCCGAGCAGGCCATAATCGATTACTTGACCTTAATGAGTTAACTGAGCTTCGCTGCCGAGCATATGATAACAGCCTTATTTATAAAGAAAAGGTTAAAATTTGGCATGATGCCAACATTTCTCACAAAAACTTTTCCATTGGTCAAAAAGTATGGTTGTTTGATGCAAAGCTAAAGCTCTTTCCAGGAAAGCTCAGGTCAAAGTGGAAAGGTCCATACATTGTCACACAAGTTTTTGATAATGGGTCTGTTGAAATAACCGATTCTAAAACATCCATGACGCTGCAAGTGAATGGACAACGCCTCAAGCCCGTCATTGAATCTGAAAAATCAATGCCTGTTTCAGAAACCCATGTTCTGCAAAACCCCTCATGACACACTCATTTCTTTGTTCACTGCCCATCTCATCTCATAACTAGTTTACTGCATAAGCATTTACCATGTGGGCATGGCAAATCTTAAGCATGGGGGGCACTAAAATGCATATTGCATCACATTTCTACATTCATTTGCATTTTTTCCCTACATCAACTCTCTAAGTTTGCATATAGGGAGAACTATAGCCTCATCATTAAATACCACATAAAGCATGAGATTTGAAGTGATTCTGAGATTACAATGCTTGTAGCTCTCTTTTGTCCTTTTGCATTAAAATCAAGATACTTAGCATCGATTCAATTTTTAACACTTAGCGTCAATAATGTACTTAAACATTATATACTAAAAAATCAGGAGCTTTGTACTGCGATGCTAGCTTGACATACAAAAGGCTAAGGGGGTCTGATGATGGTTGTGCTCAGAGTTTGTGAGATGGTGAGCTTTTCATGAAGTAGAGGAGTAGGGAGTGTTCCACAAAATATACGTGAGGAAGAGAGTCCACCATAAAATATAAGGGAGTGTTCCCAACTGGTCAAGTAATTTCCTATTATATGCACTTGATACCTTCATACACAAGCCTCTTGCTTGACTTTCTACATATTTATCAAATCCACCACTTCTTTGGAAGTCTTCCATTAGTAATCCATCTTGTTTCATTTCATTCGACTTCTTTCTCCCTCTTCTTCTATTATGCACCAAAAGAAAAATGTTCTTCAAATACAACAAAATACATGTCCTTTTTTATTTCCAAAGTCCCAAAAGAAAATGTTAAAGCACATTGGTTCTCTTGAAAAGTGAAGAGAGATATTGCAAAAAAAAAGAAAAAAGAAAAAAAAGAAAAGTATTGCAAAAAAAAGAAGTATAGCAAGAGAGAGAGAGAGATTGCAAAAAAAAGAAAGAAAAGAAAAAGAAAAAAAGAAAAAGAAAAAAAATAGGAGAACCATTGTGCGAAAATTCTTTTCTCATGACCTTCATATGCCATATATATTTCCTCTTCTCCAAAAGTATCTTATGTTGAGCAATATTGTCACATATTAAACCTCGCTCATATCTTTCTATAAATTTAAACCTAAGTAAAGTCATCTCCACCAAATAAGCCTTAACCTAAATACTCTACAAATTAACCCATTATTTTTCTTGCTGACTAGTTGGAGGAAGATGGGTTGAGTGTTAAATTAATTATGAAGTTGGAGCTTGTGAGAATACTATGAGCCCCCATCTCAGGTATTTCCTGGCTTAGTGTATCAGAGATAGAGGATTGTGGTTGAAAGCACTTGGTCAATTCAGTACATTTGACACTTGAGTCTATCCTGAGGTCTAATAACATTATTGATGTTGGGTATCACTTAATCAGAATCGAGCAAGTCTCCACATTAATTCATGTCTTGAGGACACTCAAGATGACTAAGCATTATAGGAAGATATTTATTTCCAATCTCAAACTTTATAAATTATTTTAATCAACTGAGGTTGTGGTCTACTTATATGTCAATATTAGAACTTGAGATTCTTCAATTACATTTTGCTAGGGACTAGCAAATCTTAAGCATGGGGGTGTGATGAATCCTTGATTCATTATATAACTATGTCAATACCAATCCATTTCATATAAAAAAAATCATATTTTCTATGATGTATAATAATTATAGGGAGTGGTATTATAGTCATTATGCATATTAAATTGCATGCATCTGTTAGTACACTTACAGGGGAGACATCTACTACTCTCCGATTAACTTTGACTTATGCCTCGATCAAGAGATCAGAAAATGGGAAAGAAGATGTTTGTTTATAATCAGTAAGACACATTACTAAGATACTCATCTTAACTCATCTATGTTATTCAACCATTTCAACTCGTTAGGATATAATATTATGGTGATTGATTATTCTGATCATTCAGTTAGCATCTAGAGGTGTACATCTACACTTAGCATCTAGACGTGTACATCTACACTGAAATCCCAATATCCCAAACAAATCTTATCTTTGAATTACCATTTTTCTTGTCTAAAATTATCGTAAATGAAATCAAGCCTCTAAAAAAAGGGGGGAAAGAAAATATAAAAGCATACGTTAGAACTAATTGCATAATTAATATAATTAATAAGAGGTTAAGATTGATTGCCGATGGAAAGATAAGGATATGGTGCATGAGCACCATCAATAGAAATGGTTAAAGCCACATATGCCAAAAGGCACAAAGAACTTGACGTTGAATGAAAAGGTGCTTTAGATTGGCACCATTATTAAGAGGCACGAATGCCTTAGTGATGACGTGAAGAGTTGCATCTCCTAAATTGGAGGGATGCAACTCGGTGTGGAATGGTTACATACGAGTGTTATATATAACTCATGGAGTGGGCCTCGGAGATCATTCTCTCATCATTTGATTATCCTATTCCGTTACTATTATTCCATTTGCCAATCCACTCCGTCATCCAACAAAAGTCCGTCACTATATTTAGCCATCCATTTTATGTCGACAAAGCATCGAAGTGATTTTGTCGACTAGTGCATTCGGACCCTCAGTGAATCCGACTCCTGAGGCTCCATCCCGAGTGCCGCCATAAATCGTCCAACGCCAACGACATCCACCAATCACCATTTTCTCGGTCCCTCTGCGAATCCGACTCCAGAGACTTCCTCCCGAGCCGCCGACCATCATATTTTTATTTCACTTCTATTACTTTATATTTTTACATCCATCTTATTTTGTTATCTTCTCTTTTGTGCAGGAATTCGTCAAAACTATCGCGACAATCCATATCTAATGGCGATTATCCTCGACTCTTGGAGAACCGGGACGTGACACGAGGTTTGAGCCCGATTTGCGGTTGTAATCGCATCCAACTCACCTCGCCAGGATATCCAATTTCGCGAAGAGTTAGCGCGTACGAGTCCATTTGGAAGTTGCTGCATAGAAGGGGAGCGATCAACACTTACCGACCTGCACTATTGTCTTCTCCACATTTTATCTCCATTTTTGTTATTCAAACATTTTGCAAACTTATAAAAGTATTTTTATAAAGAGCAGAATCTTCCTATCCCTGTGGATTCGACCCTGACTTACCATATACTTTGCCTTGTGCGTAATATAGATAAGTCCGGTAATTTATTTGTTCAAAGAGTATTTTTGCGGGTTCTCAATGACTATCCGACGTAAAAATCGGGTACTTATACCTTCAGAAATACGCTTCAACTCGTGGTGCGGGCATATGTCGGTTAGGTCTCTGAACCTCTCCCATGTCTCGTGAAACTGCTTGTTGGGGAGCATGGAGAAGTTGCTGATCAGGGCCCTCGTTGCATTGGTCTGCACGAGTGGATAGTATTTGTTCAAGTACTCGATGCAGAGCTGCTCCCAGGTGTAAACAAATCTCCCTAAGTGCTTCAGTCAGTTTGCTGCTCTATCGGTGAGGGAGAAGGGGAATGTAATCATCCTGATGGTGTCCTCGTCCACTTGACGATCGTGGACTGTACTGCAGATCATCTCAAACTCCTGGAGATGTAGATGGGGCTCCTCAGTGGCGAGCCCGTGGAAGCAGGGGAGAAGCTGAAGTGTGTTCCGGGGGAACTTGAAGTCCCCCACAATCGTCGGAAGAACCACCCATCGGTGTGTCAATGTCGATCCGGGATTGTGCAACTCCCGCATCGGTCTCGGCTGCGGCCAGCTGAACTAGCTCCTCTGGCTGATCTAGGTCTCTCCGTCCATCAGCTCGCAGCTGCTCTCGTGCTGTCCTCAGCCGCTCCATCTCTCTCATCATCTCCACCATGAAATCTCCCTGATCACGTATCTGTCTCTACATGGTCTCGAGGGAAGCTAACATGGTGGTGTTGATCGCACCCTGGTCCAGGACATATGTGATCATCTCCGGCCTCTGACCCTCGGTGCGCTCCTCTGTGCTGGCCATGGTCTCTACAAAGGCAAAAGACCCAAACTCAGGTATCGATAAATCATCTATCTGTTGTCTCGCATCTGGCACTGGCATCTCAGAACTGGTAGAAGGGTGGTCAAGGGGGAAAAGGGTGGAGTCGAACTCGGGTTCGGAGAGTGGGTCTCAGCTCTCACGAACCAACCTAGATGAATGGGCTAGAGTGCGGTCAAGCGGTGCAGCCAGAGGCTGCCTAAGGGACCTCCTGCCCATTATCTTGATCTGACAAGTCTGGCGGATGAGATCTGGAAACACACAAGATGAAAAAACAAACTCCAGGTTCACCTACTCAATGCTGAGCTGAAGACCGTAAGAGATCGGTCAATTATCTTGTCAATTTTATTTAGGTGATCATATCAGGATATCAGAGAGGTTACGCGAGCTAATAGGAATCCAATCCGCCAACCAGACTGTCCTGTATAAAAGGTCGGTAGTCCGATTGGGGCTCGGATATGGCACTAGCCTAGTGTGTGGGTCGCTCTCTTGCTCAATCAAACCAGACAATGAGGGGGTTGCTCTCCCCAAGACAGATTTTTAAATGAGGTGTCTTTTAGGGTCAAGTGTGTTTAGCAGTCTCATTTTTATAGTTTTTGTTTTTTAGGTATTGTTCAAGCAAGCAACGCCTAATGAATTTTTCGGTTCTCCTGATTATTAAGTCCAAAAACAGGGAGGAGAAGTCGAAAAAGCCGATGCGCGAAAAATCAATGATGCATGCACGAGATAGAAGGCGTACCTGACTCCAGCAGTCTACATGCAAAATGATTCGCGCATAAAATAAAGACTGAAATGAAACTACCTATATGATGCATGAGAATCCGGCCCTAGACGAAGCAATTTCTACACGTAAGCACCATAGCCGGCTACTCAAGCCTAAGTCCGGAGTCCTATCTTGGGATCCACTTGGTGTTCGCTACAACGGATCCTGCACGCGCTGTATGTGACTCCTAAAGGCACGTGGACTAGAGCCTAAATAATCCGACTTTTTCTTTGCGATTTAATTAATTAGGTCCAATTATCAAGGTATAGGTACAGTCAGATAATTAGGTGTTTGGACCCTAATCAATTACGTCACAATAAGTGAAAATCCTAAGCTAAGGCCAAAACCGCATAAATCAGATAAGCATCAAAATAAATGTGAAAAAGCAAAACCTGCGAAACACCACGGTGAGGTCTCCCGAGCACACCAGTGCTCGGCAAAACAGACCCCGATAAGTCACTAGAGTCTGAATCTGAGTCTCTGTATTATTACAAATAAATGGTTTGCAGAAAATAAAACTAAGTTAATCTAATCTAAACTACGATTATTTCGCGACTATTCCACGGTTCCCGCACTTCAGTTCTCCTCCTCACGCTCTCGTGCGGCTCCATAAAGAAGAGAGCCGCTTTCGAATCCTGCAGTTGCTTCGGCTTCCGAAAAAGCTGCCTCGATCCCCGGGCCCTCGCAAGAAATAGAAACAGAAGTGTGTCAGTCCAGGAAAATATGTAAATAAATCAGATAAAAAATATATCTACAAATATGCACAAAAAAGCCACAGAAAAGAAAACCGCGAAAAATCTAACGACTACTAAGCCGTGCTCCCCGGCAACAGCGCCATTCTGACGACCGAGATTCTCAGATATCTCACTATTGGGCCAAGGTAAAAATATTCGGTGTCGTTGCGACCAGAATAGAGAGACTTGATCAATCAAGAAAAATAAGGAACCACCAAATCTAAAGATAAATTAAGGAAATCAAACAACGGTCCTTGCTATTTTATTAACCTGGTATAGCGACCAAGATCGGACTCAAGTAGCACGGGTTGGCCGAGATGGCCTACAAAGTAGTCACAAAGATAAAAAATGAAGAAAATGTTTTTGGTCGATTTTAAATGTTTTTAAATTTTTTTAATTATATAAGAAAAGGTAAGAAAATGTATAAAAGAGCAAACACAACAATTTATATAAACACTCAAAATTCTTCAAAAATTGAGATAAAATTGTTTTTGTGTTTTTTATGTTTTTAAGTATTTTTGGTAATTTTATAGGGATTTTATAATTATTATTTGATTTTTTAAAAATGGAGAAAGAGGAAAACAATGGGTTATTATGCAGCCAGACTTGAAAGGCCAATTAAAAATATATAATAGGCCTATAAAGTATGGAGACAATTTTTATGAAAAATATATACAACAACTAAGCTACAGAAAAAGAGTTTGCATTTTTTTATTTTATAGAATTTTTAATTATTTTTATAATATTTTTAGGGGTTTTCAATTTTTATGGGTTTTATAAATCGAAATAAGCCAAAAATTGGACAGAAGGTAGAAAACAACAAAATAAACAATCCTTAATTTTTTTTGAATTTCTTGAAAAGTTTTTATATTTTTCTTTTATTTTCTTTTCCAAACAGTAAGAAAAATATGTGTTTTTGAATTTTTAAAATAACCAAAAGCAATAAAAATGTCTCAAAAAAATAAATTTTTACACAGTGGTAGGAGCCACATGTCCAAATTTCACTGGATTTGGATTTTATTTGCTATTTTATTCAGCCAATAAAAGAGCTACAACACACAATGACCTAAATATATGAAAAGATAGTTCGGAGGGCTAAATAATAACACGTGCAAAAACCTTAGGGTTTAATGCGCAAAAATCACATACAATCCGCACATGTTCAATTAAAAGCACGTACAGGGGTATAAATGCAAATATCAGAAACTAAATTTCATTCCATAAAATAGCATAAAACCTAGGCCCTTACTATGCAAAATGTCCAAAATATCACGTGGCGATGCACGTGTTCCACGTAGACAGGGACTAAAATGCAAATAAAGTAAACATAGGGTCCAAAGTGCAATTTATCTAAAATAAACACAACTACACTAAATATTTACAGGACTAAACTATAAATGCGATAAAAAGAGGGGCCTAAGTGAAGTTACCCCTATTATTACGATCTGACGGATGAGGGGTCGCTACGTGGAGATCCAACGGCTGATATGCGTGGTTACCCCGTCGTCGATGGACGGTCTAGATACAACCCCTGATGGATCGGACGGTAGCTATCTCTCGCTGATGGACAGTCACGTTCTAATCTGTACGAAGGGGGCTGATGGGACGGTAGCTGGAAGTCCTCCAAGAACTCTTCGCCGACGAGGTTCGCCGGCCCAATCCGTGCGCGCTGGACCTCCTCAGGAGCTGCTCTATGCTGGGAAATGAAGGTTACGGTCGTCCGCAATGAATGGGTCACTCCGATGGGACCAAGGAACTCTGGAGAGCACTGGCGACGAAGGCGACGCGGAGCTCCTGTTATTCAACTGTTGGACCCCCAGACGGGGACCTTCTTCGACGCTACCTGCACAGGAAGAACGCTGGGTCGAGGGTAAAGTGCCTCAACCCAGTTATGTGCGATGGGGGTGGTCTGGTGAGGCGGAGCGGAGGTCTCCGTAGAGGCGACGGCGATGGAGGCCCACTTCTTGGTTCCGGGGCGAATCAAGGTGATCGGAGGGGCGTAGAAGATGGAGAGGAGTCGCGTGAAGATGATGGTTGGGTCGGATTAATGAACGGATGGTCGGATGAAGAGGAATCAGCCGGCGAAGGCCGACGGTGCAAATGGGTCAAATCGGAAATTACGCTAACCTAATGGATGATCTCGTTACCTGATGGCTGCAGTCGACTGGGATGGAGATGCAGGACCTCCGAGGGTCGTCGCCTCGATGGCTCGTTGGGGCCAGAGGCTTGAGCTTGCTCGACGGCGGAGCACGGGGCAAATCCACCGTATCAGAGGCTATCGACCTCGGTCCTCGCTCCAATCGCTCCCTCTCGCTTGTTGTCACTCAAAGAGAAGGAGGAGAGGTCCTGGGAACCGAAGAGAATGGCCAAAGATGGAGTGAAAGTGCGGCGGAAGAAGATGATATATACTCGTAGGGGTCTGGCAAGATGGAGGTCGGGCGAGTGATTCGGAGCACGGATCCCTAGGCAGATCCCCGGGCGTGGATCAAGGATGGATCAAGTGTAATCAAGACCCGGGGTTTGGATGATTAGTGATCGGATCATGATTGGAGAATACGCGAAATCGGGTCGAGGGCAAGGATCCGTCACTGGGTGGTCCTGGGGAGAGAGTTGACCGGGGGTCAACAATCCCCCGTGGACCAATCAAATTATTCCATTTTTTATTATTTGTAAATTCATTTAAAATTAGTAAATGATTTTATTTTAAAAAGTTTTAACATGAAAAATGTTTACTATTTTTCAAATTATTTTGTTGTGATATTTACTTATTTTTTTTGAAAAATAAATAATGTATTTACATTATATCATTATTATATATATGTATATAGATTTATGTATTTTTTATTTTTATTTTTAATTGTTTATTTTTGTATAGTTTTTTCAATTTTATATTTTATTTATTTACAACATAAAATTTGGAATAAAAAGGTATTTTTATGATTTATTTACATTAGTGAAATAAATAGATCTATATACATATGTACATGGTATCTGTACAAGGTGGGAAATGATTTTTATTATTTTTCTTTTTATTTTGATTTTTCTGATTTTTATTTTATATTTATAAATATGTACTAAATATGAGAAATATTTTTTATTTTTATTTTGAGGAAAATAAAATTATTTATATACATAGGGTTATGTACACCATGATTGACCTTATCTCTCTCTACTTGGTTTTTTTGCAGTCAGCCCATACTGAGCCCTCCCTTGGGATTAGGTCACTCAATATTTATTCTAAATATTTCCCTCTTTTTCTTGTATTTCTTTATTCCTTTATTTTTACACAAAAACATGCTATTTATGCATAATTACATGATGCATACATTTTGATAATTTATGATATTTACAAATATTACATGGCATTTTGCTGAGGTTTCTAGCTAAAATAAAGGAATAAAGAGTAATGAATGGGGATTCATCACCCCCCTATACTTTACTTTTGCTAGTCCCTTAGCAAACACTTATTTGAAAAAGAAGTGCAAAAAGAGAAAGAAAAAGAAAAAGAGAGGAAATCAAGGTTGATTATTAAACTATCCTTCATTAAATTGACATATGGAGCTCAGTCAGACCTTTGGATTATTAATTTGTTGGAACCTTATTTGGACTTAAGTTTAAAACTTAACAACCTTTAAGTTCCACCAATCTATGGTCAAGACTCCTCAATAAACCAGATCAGAACAAGTCTACGTACACAAACTCTAATGACCATGAATCTTTCCTTGTACTGTGTAAGTGATATGTAGCTCCCCACCTCAGAAGTAATAAAGAAGCAACCTCCCCCAATCTGGTAACTCTAATGCCTCGATCTATCAACTCTTTCCTCGAGAAGCGGGATATTCCCTTCTAAGTTCAAGTGCAAGTGTCTCAAGAAGAGGGGGAAGAAGAGAATGGACCATGACCAGTGTAGCCATGTATCCTTGGGAGCTCTAACCAGTGTAGCTGAGTCTCCCGCTGCAAGCTTCATGAGATGGTCAGGTATAATATAAGCTTTGCTTTATTTGACTATATACACTCCGGTGGGATTATTAAATTTTCAATCCGACCCGTAACTTTTTTGGAGTTACTTTTCTTTTTGGACATTTTTTTATGTGCATCTGTACAACATATCTACTTGGTGCAGCATATATGCATAAGGAGTTTTTCCTCTTGAGCCAGTAGACTATCCCTCTTTTGAAGCTTTATTGCAACCCACAGCTTCTGTCTTTAGACTTCATAACCACCAGACCAAGTTGAGACGCACTTCCTTCATAGAAGAAGAAGAAGAGAGGTTCCACATAGAAGTACTACCCTCCTATGCTACCCCAAGCCAAAGGAAACTGCCTCCTTACCACCTCATCCATGGAGAGCTATGTGTAAAGTGCTGGTGCAAGTAAAGCCATTGTCTCTGAGAGTCATGCGTGTGTTGTTAAGTGCTCTACTTAGGCTCATCAAGATGAGATATGCTCATAGCCTAGTGGACTCAAAGAATTAAGTCCCAATGGACCTGAAAATTCTTAATTCTAAGTCCTATAAGGATCCTCTTTAATTAGGTGGATTAAGGTCTTAACCAAGCTCCATTTGTCAATTTAATTCCAGGCCAGTTTAAATGTCAACTATGATTTGGAAAAATTGTGCAAGAGTTTACAAAGATGCTTTTTACAACTATTTACACGTGTAAAATTTTTGAAAAATGTTTGAAAAACATGGATGTATGCATGAATGCGAAGTTTTGCAAAATATTTACAAAAATTTACACAAGGTTTTTGCTAACTTTTGTTTTTCAAAACATTTTACAAAACTTTTGTACTATATACATAATTTTGATATGAAAATTTGTACAAACTATTTACACAAATCATTTGTACAAAAATAATTTCTATAAATAGTTAGGTATGTGCAAGGAGAATTTTATGTACAAGGGAATTTTTTTTTAAAATTTTTATGGAGTTTTTAAGCCATTTTTATTTATTAACATACTCACACAAAGTACGAGTTATGGCTAAAGTATATATGAAATATATACGACACCCCTATACTTAGCTCGAACGATGTCCTCAGAGTGATCAAGAGCGATGAAGAAGACATAACTCGTGCTTAGTATAGGGTATTGAAAAGGAATGGTATATATAAAGACGGATCAAAGAATAGAATGAAGAGGACTCGGTGTTTTCCCCTATACTTATGATCAAGTAATCTTAAGTATAGCAAGCTGTACATGAAGGGAAATCCGAGTGGAAGGATGTACAGGGTCCACCCCCCCTATACTTAGGGTGAAATATCCCTAAGTATTGGCAGCAAAATAGAGGTAGAAAGAATCAATAGAATATCCGAGAGTCTGACACCCCCCCATACTTAGGGTAAAGTACACCCTAAGTATAGCATAATCATAAGATGAGAAAAGGGGTGTGGGACTAAAGAATAGATTGATATGGACGATGAGATCTATACAAGTCGGAGAAACAATGATAATCAGGCGTGAGATGCAATAGATGTGAGTCAAGAGACCACATCTCACGCAAAGTGCATCAAGGCAACATCAACGACCCGCAGCTCATAATCTAGATATGGCTTGAGCCGCTGGCCGTTAACATGAAAGGTAGCATCAGAAGACAACTCAGATATATCAATACTCCCATTGTCATGCACCTTTCTAACCAAATAAGGTCCCTTCCATTTGCTATGTGGCTTCCCTGGAAATAAACGAAGCCTAGCATCAAACAACCATACTCTCTGTCCTGGCTCAAACTGCTTGTGGCTGATATGAGAATCATGCCACTCTTTCACTTTCTCCTTATAATGTAGGCTGTTTGAAAAGGTTGTATCACGTAGCTCCTCCAGGGTTGCTAACTCTGCCCTCCTCTGATCTCTTACACTCTCTGGATCCAAAAGTATATCAGTAACATCCCAAAGTGACCTATGTCTCAGCTCAACAGGTAAATGGCAGGGCATGCCATAAACGAGGTGAAAGGGAGACGTACCCAAAGGAGTCTTGAAAGACGTCCTATATGCCCACAAGACCGAGTCCAAAAGTTGTGACCAATACTTTCGGTCATGGCGTACGACTTTCTGCAATATAGTTTTGATCTCCCTGTTCGACACTTCAGCAAGACCATTCGTCTGAGGGTGGAATGGAGTGGCAACTCGATGGTCTATGCTGAACTCGCTAGCAAGGGCCTTTACCTTGTCGTTGACGAAATGAGACCCCCCGTCAGATATCAACACTCGAGGTACCCCAAACCGTGAAATGATATTCTTCCTAAAAAATATGCAAACAGTCCTCGCATCTACTGTTCGGGTGGGGATGGTCTCAACCCAACGACTCACATAATCCACGGCCAACAGAATGTACTCGAATCCTTGACTCTTAGGGAATGGACCCATGAAATCGATGCCCCATGCATCAAAAACCTCATAGAAGTGTATGGTCTGCATCGGCATCATATCATGCTGTCCACAAGTGCCCATCCTCTAACAGTCAGTACACCTCTTCACGAACTCATTAGAGTCCTTGAAGAGAGTAGGCCACCATAGGCCGGATTGGAGCACTTTTTGTGCCCTTCTCCTCCCAGAGTGATGTCCTCCTGCCTCAAGCTTGTGGCAGTAAGTAAGGACGCTGTGATGCTACTCCTGAGGAATGCACCGATGCCAGATACTATCCCCTCCCTCATGGTAAAGGACGAGATCCTCCCAATGGTAAAACTTGGCCTTCACGAGGAAGGTCTCAAGTTTCTTCCTGGGCCAATCTTGTAGAACTTTCTTGGCGACAAGATAGTTCACAATATCGGCATACCATGGGAGAGAGGCTATGGCAAGGATCGCCTCATCTGGGAATCCCTCGTTTCTTCAAAATTCATCAATCATTTGTAAATTTTTTATAATTCTTTGTAGAATACTATTCATATTTGTAATTAATGCATGATTCTTTGTAATAATAGTATGGTTCTTTGTATAATTAAATTTGTATGGTTTTTTGTAAAAATGCGGTGGTCATTCATGCTTAATTGATGAGTAAAATATAAAACAAATATGTATAATACACACTCAAAATGTATAATGTATATCTAAAATCTATAATGCATATAAAATATAATTTTCATTCGCAATCAATTGATATGTAAAGATACATGTCAAATATGTATAATGCACATCAAAATTGTATAATACAAATCAATATTATATAAAACTATGAATTGTTCTTCATCCAGGACTGGATGCAGCAGAAGCAACAATCTATAAGCGGCTAGAATCACTTTCCCATCATCTCATCCGATCATTCTTGATCATGTCGATGGTGAAGATGGAGATGAAGGTGGTCAAGAACCTCTAGCCGGCCATGTCGATGGAGAAAATGTAGACGAATGCAATGAAGATGATGACGAGGATCCATGTTGAGGATGGCATATATGAGCGGCGGTGGAGATGGAGACGAGTGACACCTGATGGAGGCGGAGACAGATACGAACGATGACAGAGACGTGGATGGAGGAGATATTTTAGGTATGCGCGTGGGATTTTCAAATGAATGGAAAGATTATGAGAGAGATTAATGAAGGAATAAATTAGGTTGTTGCATACTATATTTAGATAACGAATAATGACCAAAATAATTTTTTGGTTAATTAAATAATAATATTAACATGTATTTAATGACATCCGTCTAATTAATTACGGATGCATGGGATCGTCGACCTTTCATAGGGATGGAAGGATCATGTCTCATTGAAACAAATATCATATATATATATATATATATGAGGAAAGGGAGCCTACTTTGTGAAGTAGGCAACCTTACCTACTTCACATCCATTTTTAGCAAAATTTTTTAAATACCACCGTGGATTTTCAAAACTATATCCCTCTAATATGGCATCCAAATTTCATCAAAAACAGAGACTCCTATGCCATCCATCCAGAACAGGTAATTTTAACGGTCTTAGATTTATTGTAATCAACCTGTTCTGGATGGAGGGCATATGAGTCTCAGATTCTGACGAAATTTGAATGACATATTAGAGGGATATATTTATGAAAATCTATTGTGGTATTTCTCAAAAAATAAAAAAATTACTAAAATTGGATGTGAAGTAGGTAAGCTTACCTACTTCACAAAGTAGGCTCCCTTTCCTCATATGTGTGTATATACACACACATAAATGTACGTATGTATGTATATCAGTGTGTGTAGTAGGTAACTTACCTACTCCATTTTCAAAATTTTCCACTTTTTTTATTTTTTTGAAAAATACTTCCATAGATTTTCATAACTATATCCCTCTAATATGTCATTTAAATTTCGTTACAAATAGAGACTCCTATGCCGTCCATCCAGAACAGGTTCTTAGATTTGCCGTAACTTACCTATTCGGGATCGAGGGCATACGCGTCTTTATTTCTGACGAAATTTGAATGACATATTAGAGGGATATAGTTATGAAAATCCATATAAGTATTTTTAAAAAAAATAAAAAAAGTGGAAAAAATGAAAGTAGAGTAGGTAAGTTACCTACTCCATGGAGTATGATCCATTTCCTATATACATATATATGTATATATGTGTGTATGTATGTGAAGGATATTGAGAATCCACAATCGCATCACGGAAGCGTGTTGATCGCATCGTATGCGATCGAGGCGACTAGTCGCACTAGTCGCTAGATGCAGCGGAATTTAAAATTTTTAAATCAAATGATGAAACCACATGATCACGAGAACATTTCTCGGATCGTTTCATCAAACCACAAAGTACAAGGAATACCTCTTGGAGCGTGGTTGTAATCGCGAGATCCCAAACAAGAGATCCTCCTGTCTTAAGTCCGATCCACAAAGAATGCACTTGCGGGCGCGATGATGAGACGCGTTCTTCCCGCAATCCTCGATGAACATCCAAGCAATGAATCCCCTGATTTCGTCAAACTAAATCCGTCGTCTTCCTTTAGAGCAAGCGGCCCCAAAGAAGAAGGAGATCCTCGAGTCGTCGAAGGCAAAGGCGAAAGTCTCTCCTTCTCAACACAAAGTGGACGTCCACTTCTTGGAGAAGAGAAAGAGAGAGGACGAGAATGTGTGAGAGAGAGAGAGAGTAGTAGGCTTCTACAACTCTAAAAAATATACCTTGAAAGGCCAAGTTAGCCCTCCTTTTAAATTAGTTTAGGATCCAATGGATCTCAATCCATGGGACACATAGATCCAACGGTCAAGTTGGTCTATCTATTAATCAATTGCCAAGATTGTTGTTGGCTAAAACCAACAGCATTAATTTATATTTAAATTAAATATATTGCAATATTGTCAACATAATTTAATTTAACATAAATCAATTAATTAAGAGATTAATCAAGATAATAAAATGGAGATAATGTTGCCTCCTAAAATTGGGGCGTCACCCATGACTTTTTCATGGGTGACGCCACCTCAACAATGGTGGCTATTATCTCCTTTTTATTATATCATATTTTCTCTTAATAATTTGTAATAACTATTTCACATAATTATCCACAAAATTAATTCCAAATTAATTTGTGAATATTTCAATCATGCCATTGAAAAATATGTTAATCAAATTCACAACCCAAACTAATTTGTAAATTACATTTCCAATTAATTAATAAATGTGAATCCAATACACATTTAATAATTAACAAATGCTATTTACAGAATTTCTCTCTCTCTCTCTTCAATATATGTATATTATAAATCATATTTATAATACACAAATATTATGGATAGTATTATCCACATTCTCTAATCTTTGATAATTAAATCCCATTTAATTATCTTAGATAATCATTCTCATAATATGAATCTCATTCATATTATGCTTGATAACTAAATCTCATTTAATCATCAAGTCCTTCTTGCTTGGATATGTAGTTCATCAAATGAATTATTCTGGAACCCCTTCAAGAATAATGTGCTTTCTCCGCAGATACTTGGAGATAAGGACAGGGCGATTGTATTGTTCAACGTATAGTGACTTGGATGTTGAGATCTCATCTCAAATCCAGATCTTACGAACCTCCCATAAATGCTTGATTAAATCAAGACTGCAAATCTAATCTTCTCATTGAATCTGAATCTCATTCAGACCAATGTCCAACACTTGGACTAAGACCAGATTGCTCCTCTACTGAGAGGAGACACTAAAATCCAGACATGTTTCATCACTCCCTCGGAATGGAAGCATCATGGTTATACAATCGTTTATGATCACATCACCCTCAGGTATTCCCAATACATGTACATCCTGCATACTGGAAGACCTATGATCAATCCGAAGATCAAGATCAATTTTATATTATCTTCTTCAAGGTTTTATCAATAAGTTTCTCATTTGATCATTGGGATTTGGTATCGATCATATCCTTTCCAAAAGCATATATCATACCTAGGTTTTGATCATATACTTTCCAAAAATATATGTCAAACCTACAAATTCAGTCAAGCTTCCAAAGCGAGATGACCATGCACGGAATTTGATTCTTCCCAATATCTCACGAGTGAGCTCATGTCTTTCGGTTCAATAGTGAACCTGTATGATCCCTTTGAGAGATCGTATTACTCATATGCCCTTATATGCACACCAACGCGCCGGTGTATAGACCTTGGTTAGGTCATCAACCTATCGGTCTGCCAAATGTACATACTCAGACATATAGTACGACATCTGTCTCTGGTCAGAGGATGCGTGCCTATATCATGGAAGAATACGACATAGGACTTTAGCTATCTCGATCTCATTAAGTCAACTCTTTGACCTAACTAATCTGACACCTCCGAATCTTTATTCCTATGCAGAGGACTTGCATCAAGAGGTCGGTCAGATATCAGCCTATGTGAGAAAGGATTGCCATCTCCTACTGAGGTTGAAGATCACATCTTAACAATCATTTGATGGTGCTTGATGAGTCCTCAACCTAACTCTTTAGATATTCATCCAAGCACCAGCCTCTATGATTCAATAATTGAATCAACAACTGTATGATCATTAAGATAGCCATGGTACATAACCCTAATTGTACTGAGGGACCTTTTATGCAAATTAATTATTCTTCATTTCAGATCAGAAAATGATATTCGCAATAACATTTATTGCATAATGGCCCGCCTGGGCTCGCATGTCCAACAATCTCCCACTAGCCCAAAGTGCCATTAATGGGCTAATCATTTAAACCCACACTCATGTGACAATCATAGGCTTTTTAGAAAATAGCTAGGTATGTTGATCAATCACTATGTTCCCTGAAGACTAGGCCAAGTCCTTTTACGGCACTTGCATATCCCCAATAACAGTTCTCGCATCCAATGCGAATGTTGCATCTGATGCAACCAACACTCAATCTAGTCAAAGCAGTTATAGTGTCCTTGACACTATTGCTCAATAATTATTATTATAACCAGTATTTCCATAATCCTTATCAGAATACCCTTATTCTGGGAGATCACTATCTCTTAAGGTATCCATATTTAAGACCTTTTAGATCTCTATCTATAAAGTCTTAAGATTTTAAAGATATGACTTTGAGATCACTATCTCAAAAAATATTGTCATCTATGAAGATTTTGTTATTACTGCAATCAAGTGTTTTCTCTCCATAGTAGGATTAGCAACACTTTACTACTCCCACTGCATGGCAGATATCTGGCTTTTGTACACATTTAACATACACTTAGCTTCTCGTAATTGATGCACAGGTGCAAGTAGTTTTAGCATTCACTTCCTCAACTCTTTGAGGTGTTATCCCTTTAGATAGGTCAGTACCAAATCTCAAGGGAAGGAATACTTTCTTGGAATTTCCAAGAATGGAATATGTCCAAGGTGTACTACAAATGTGACAGTCCCAATACCCTCTTTTCTTTGCTTCTGAACAACTTCGGAACTAAGATCTAAGAGGTATTCTTGAGATCATATCTCAAGGTATGGAATAGCCAGTCTATAAAACACTTATTATCATCCTTATATCATTCTAAATGATTAATATATTATCTACATTAGCATGATGAACACAATGGCACTCCCACTAAGCTTCACATGGTACATCAAGATTTTATTTGAAATCACAACATTTATAATTTCATCAAATCTTATGTTCCAACTAAAAGAAACTTATTTGAGTCCATAGATGGATTTCTTTAGCTTTCACACCTTACTTTCCCCAATCATGAAGCCCTGGGGCTGCTTCATGTGAATATCCTCAGAGAGGTATTCTTAGAGGAATGCAATCTTGACTTACATCTTGAAGATGCAATAGTCTAGTTGTGTAGCTAAGGTTAGCAATATTCTGATGATTTTAAGCATGGTTACCGAAGAGCAAGTCTCATCGCAAGCAATGTCTTCTCTTCTAGTGTGTAGCTCATGGCTACGAACCGTGCTTTGAAGGTCTCTACCTTCTCATCAGGTTCCCTCTTGTCTTGAAAATCCTTTTACACCTTTATGGGTCTTACCCATATAGGCGGATCCTCGAGGGTCCATATACAACACTTGTATATGAAGTCTTACTTTAGACTTTATTGCTAATATCCATCTTTCCATGTCATGATCCTTAGGAGCTTCATCACATGAAGTCCGATCATTGTCATACTTAATCGACACATGGAATATATCCTCAAACTCATTTGAAGAGGTATTAGTGTTTCGTCTTTAATTGTCCTTTTAGTTACCGATTTCAGGAGCCTCATTATCTTCTCAAGATTAAATGAGTTCCTTCACTTTATTTTCATCTTGATTCTCAAGAGTCTCAATCTCCAAGAATCACATTCTCAGAGATGAGATCTTTTAAGAATCTCAAGGTCATAAAGTAGGTATCCAATACCGTCCTTTATTTTCCTAATGAAGTAGCACTCTCTAGTGTTTAATTCCAGCTTATTTGCATGGAATTTTATTAAGGATATATAATGTGGTCTCTGCTACATATATACCTGGAAACTAAGAGGAAATTATGCTAAAAAACATCATTGATCAAATCATGTCACACATGATCCAATTGTATCTCCCTACAACTCTATTGAGTTCGGGTTTATCAGGAGGAGTGAGATAGAAATGATATTCATTTCTCCATAAGGTATTCTTTGAATTTTATCTAACAGGTACAAGCTACCTAGGTTAGATCAAATTCATTTCATCTTTCTTCAAACTTTGGTTTTAAACCAAAATTGTGAGATCTTTGAACATTTCAAAGGTTTCTCAAGTAAAGAGAAGAAATCTCATATCATACATAATATTAATAGATATCACATATCCATAATGTTCACTATGATATAAGTGATCCACATACGTCAATATGTATGAGATCCCGAATACCATGACATCTTACACCTTTCCTAAGAGAAGGATGTATTGGACATTCTTCGAATACAATATTCACAAGTATGTAAGATTTGAAATTTTAGACGTTCTAAAGTTTCATATCTTACTAGTCTATTGATCAAATCAACAGACAAATGTCCAAGGCTTGATGCCAGATCATTGTCAAATGATCTTCATCCTCCTATTGATCTTATAAGATTTTATTTTCAATATTAGAAATCTTAATGAACCATTCATTAATTTTCTAATTTTGTGGAGTCCACTAGATGTTACATTACTATCTGAAATATTTCCATCATAACTCTTTATGATAGTTCTATCTCAGAATTCATGTTTATTTCCAACATTTAGAAACAAACAGTGAGTGTATTCTAGTATCTAGGTCATAGAGACATTCTCCAAGACTAAGGGCTCTCCCACTAAGAATATGAAGTCTATCTATCCAACAGAGATTTCTGCAACAATTACAGCAATATCCATGTAGATGACTACTAAACCTTAAGATCAAATTCTTATCTTCTAATATATGTATATATATGCAACCAATTGTAAATGTCATTAGAAGATTGGGATACAATTATCATACTTTATCTTATGAAATAAGTAAGTTAAAATCAATGATTATATGTAGATTATTCTGATGCTCTATCTGAGTCCTTCACTAAGGATTTTAGACAGACATGATAGTCATACTATCAAGACATCAACTTATTGCAGTATTGGCATTCATCCAACTCTTGGGATGTCATATGAAAGTCACAGAAGTACAATCAACTCTTTGATTTTCCTTCTCACATGGGTCCAACCCACGCTTCCACTGTGCTCTCTTCATCTATAAACAACCATTGTTCAAGACAAAGAATCTCTTATGTTGAATTCAAAAGATTTCAATATAAGAGCACTTCAAATTTATACATGCTTCATTAAATTCATACAAATGATTAATATGAAGCTTCGTGAATGAATTGAGTATAGATAGTAGAATGATGACACTCACCATATCTACATACATCTTAACTCTTAAAGACTTAGGTTCAGGTAGGTATTCAAACATTTTGAATACATTATCTCTTTCGAGCTACCGTTCTGCATAATGCAGAGAGCCATGTCATTCATGATTAAAAGTCTAGAGCACATATGTATGCCAGAAAATCTTCTTAGATTTTATAAGGATTATTTGACAATTACGATCATTATCAACATGTCACTTCCAAAGTACACTCGATGAAAGATCAAGACTATATGACATACAAACCCTAAGGTGATGTCTGATTGTCTTATTTAGTTGTCATTCCTCATTATGTTGAGGAAACTTGCACATTGCAACCACATACATTATGTGTTCAATTGCAAGTACAATATCTTGATCATGAATCCAATCCATGATATTTTACTGGTTATTATTGAGTATAATATTGAGTGGGTTTATTGAAGGATTATCTGAAATAAGAAATTTGCATAAGTGTATATATATTATATATACATATTTTACTTTTATTTAAGAATTTTTATATCAAAGTTGTCTTGCCTTGTCAACACCGAAAGTTCATTCCCTTAATCACTTTCAATGTAGGAGATATACTTACCATTATATCTCAAGCAAGATCTGGGATCTCCATTCCTATCTTCGTCACATCCCAATAATATGAGAACCTGCGACTCCGATAAAAAGAAGCGGGAATACATTATGCCTTGCAAGTCCAACTTGCATTTTCCAATTCAGTCTTTAACACCCAGACCCACCACCCCTAAGATGATGTTGACCCGTCATTAATTGAACCAACCGTCAACAGGCTTAATACTCACTATACACAATCCAATATCGCCCCAATAATATGAGGACCCGATATTGGGGTCACTACATATACAGCCTTACTCTTTCGAGAAGAAAAGAACTCGATCCAAATAAATCATATACAAGATATGTCACTTCGGACAGGCGTCTCCTATATACAACATCTGGCGACGGAATCCTTTGCCTTGACGGGAGACCATGGATGTCACTTATGTGATCCTCCGCCTCATATTCAAATTGTAATAATTAATTATCGTGAATCATATTCACATAATTAATTCTTCCAAGGGAAATACACATCTATTCATAATAGAGTGTTTTCAATTGGATATATCAATTTAATCACATTAAATTAATTATCAATCCAACTATCAATCAACAAACTTTATTATTACTTGAATAGTAGGTATAATATCAAAGTATGTATTATTCGAATTTTAATAATTAGAAAAATATACTTTGACTTCTCTGGCATTATCGAGTCCCTACCCGCTGTCATGGCCAGTACCGACGAGAGTGGGACGGACCACATATGTTGCAACCCGTGACCCCAATGCTTCCGACTAGGCACCATATCCACCTCAGGAAAGGATAATGCTAGATAGATCATCATGTACGTTGAGATGCTCATCGGTTTTTCAACTGAAATTATATCATATAATATACATCAAAATAATTTTGATTATATTATAAGGTGATTTGCTAAACAAATCCCCAATCCTATTTAAAAGTTATGCTACAACTATTGTAGGATAAACTAAGGTTCTTCATGAAAAAAAAAGTTTGTTGATGATTTCATATCAACCAATGATCAAGATCAATTATCTTATCATTATGGTTTAGATAAATGTCATTCAATGAAATAATTATCTCTTTAAATATTTCACAAATATTTATCACTAATTATTTTATAAAATTAACAATTAATTTTCATCATCATATTTGAATGACTTATCACAAGGTTCATGATCAAAAGATGTCAATTTCCAGCAGTGACCCCCAATCACTAAAATTGACTTATCTTGATCAATTTAAATCCAAAAATTGCAAAATCAGTTTCATAAGATTGTCAATTTGATTTATTAAAAACCCAAGTGATAATTCACACATTTCGAGGTGGATCAAAACAGTAATTAACTCATTAATCACGTTTATATCCGCAGATCCCGCAACAGTGAATACATGGTTATTCAAAGGGTCATATCTTGAGCAAATGAAGTTCAAATTTCGTAAACTCAGATCCTATGGTTTCCTTATTTAATGGGGAACAAAATCCAATTGCAAATTTTGTGTTTAAACAATTTAAACAGAGCCGAAAAATTCAATTAAACAGAGGTGCGAAAATTGAATCGCGACAAAACTTTCGCGACCCTTTCAAACCAAGTCGTCCTAGGTCTATGGATCGTATCCAAAACCTTATTCGACCTATGACTCTGATACCACTTGAAGGATATTGAGAATCCTCAAGCGCATCACGGAAGCGTGTTGATCGCATCGTATGCGATTGGGACGACTAGTCGCTAGATGCAGCGGATTTTAAAATTTTTAAATCAAATGATGAAGCCACATGATCACGAGAATATTTCTCGGATCGTTTCATCAAACCACAAAGTACAAGGAATACCTCTTGGAGCGTGGTTGTAATCGTGAGATCCCAAACAAGAGATCCTCCTGTCTTTAGTCCGATGCACGAAGCACGCACTTGCGGGCGCGATGATGACACACGTTCCTCCCGCAATCCTCGATGAAGATCCAAGCAATGAATCCCCCGATTTCGTCAAACGAAAGTCGTCGTCTTCCTTTAGAGCAAGCAGCCCCAAAGAAGAAGGAGATCCTCGAGTCGTCGAAGGCGAAGGCGAAAGTCTCTCCTTCTTAACACAAAGTGGACGGCCATTTCTTGGAGAAGAGAAAGAGAGAGGGAGAGAATGAGAGAGAGAGTAGTAGTAGTAGGCTTCTACAACTCTAAAAAATGTACCTTGAAAAGTCTAGGTTAGCCCTCCTTTTATATTAGTTTAGGATCCAATGGATCTAAATCCATGGGACACATAGATCCAACGGCCAAGTTGGTCTATGTATTAATCAATGGCCAAGATTGTTGTTGGCAAAAACCAACCACATTAATTTATATTTAAATTAAACATATATTGCAATATTATCAACATAATTTAATTTAACATAAATCAATTAACTAAGAGATTAATCAAGATAATAGAATGGAGATAATGTTGCCTCCTAAAATTGGGGCGTCACCCATGACTTTTTCATGGGTGACACCACCTCAACAATGGTGGCTATTATCTCCTTTTCATTATATCATATTATCTCTTAATAATTTGTAATAATTATTATCACATAATTATCCACAAAATTAATTCCAAATTGATTTATGAATATTTCAATCATGCCCTTGAAAAATATGTGAATCAAGTTCACAACCCAAACTAATTTGTAAATAAAATTTCTATTTAATTAATAAATGCGAATCCAATCCACATATAATAATTAACAAATGCTATTTACGAAATTTCTCTCTCTCTTCAATATATGTATATTATAAATCATATTTATAATACACAATATTATGGATAGTATTATCCACATTCTCTAATCCTTGATAATTAAATCCCATTTATTTATCTTGGATAATCATTCTCACAATATGAATCTCATTCATATTACGCTTTATAATTAAATGTCATTTATTCATCAAGTCCTTCTTGCTTAGATATGTAGTTCATCAAATGAATTATTCTGGAACCCCTTCAAGAATAATGTGCTTTCTCCGCAGATACTTGGAGATAAGGACATGGCGATTGTATTGTTCCATGTATAGTGACTTGGATGTTGCAATCTCATCTCAAATCCAGATCTTACGAACCTCTCATAGATGCTTGATTAAATCAAGACCGCAAATCTAATCTTCTCATTGAATCTGAATCTCATTCAGACCAATGTCCAACACTTGGACTAAGATCAGATTGCTTCTCTACTGAGAGGAGTCACTAAAATCCAGACCTGTTTCATCACTCAATCCAGACCTGTTTCATCACTCCCTCGGAATGGAAGCGTCATGGTTATACAATCGTTTATGATCACATCACCCTCAGGTATTCCCAATACTTGTACATCCTGCATACTGGAAGACCTATGATCAACCCGAAGATCAAGATCAATTTTATACTGTCTTCTTCAGGGTTTTATCAATAAGTATCTCATTTGATCATTGGGATTTGGTATCGATCATATACTTTCCAAAAGCATATATCATACTTAGGTTTTGATCATATACTTTCCAAAAGTATATATCAAACCTACAAATTCAGTCAAGCTTCCAAAGCGAGACGACCGTGCACGGAATTTGATTCTTCCCAATATCTCATGAGTGAGCTCATGTCTTCCAGTTCAGTAGTGAACCTATATGATCCTTTTGAGAGATCGTATTACTCATATGCCCTTATATGCACACCAACGCGCCGTGTATAGACCTTGGTTAGGTCATCAACCTATCGGTCTGCCAAATGTACATACTCAGACATATAGTGATACATCTGTCTCTGGTCAGAGGATGCATGCCTATATCATGACAACATACGACATAGGACTTTGGTTATCTCGATCTCGTTAAGTCAACTCTTTGACCTAACTAATCTGACACCTCCGAATCTCTATTCCTATGCAGAGGACCTGCATCAAGAGAACGGTCAGATATCAGCCTATGTGAGAAAGGATTGCCATCTCCTACTCAGGTTGGAGATCACATCTTAACAATCATTTGACGGTGCTTGATGAGTCCTCAATCTAACTCTTTAGATATTCATCCAAGCACCAACCTCTAGATTCAATAATTGAATCAACAGCTGTATGATCATTAAGATAGCCATGGTACATAACTCTAATTGTACTGAGGGACCTTTTATGCAAATTAATTATTCTTCATTTCAGATCAGGGAATGATATTCGCAATAACATTGATTGCATAATGGCTCGACGTGGGCTCGCATGTCCAACAGTATGAATATATATATATGTATATATGTATGTATATATGTATGTATGTATGTGTGTGTGTATGTGTGTGTGTGTGTGTGTGTGTGTGTGTGTGTGTGTCTATATATATATATATGTATGCATATATGTATGTATATATGTGTGTGTGTATGTAGAGGCCGGGGAAGGTGTTCTGTGTAACCGCCAAGTTGGTTGTTACATGAAGCAACCCCCCCCCCCCCTTTATTTTTTTTCAAAAATTCCGTCATGTATATTCATCTGTATATCCCTCATACATATTGAAATTTCGTGAGAAACAGAGACTCCTATGCCCTCCATTTAGAATATGTAGATTACAACAAATTTCATACCGTTAAAAATTACCAGGTCTAGATGGAGGGCATAGGAGTCTCTGTTTCTCGCGAAATTAGAATGACATGTAGGAGGAATATACAGATGAATATACATGGTGGAAATTTTGAAAAAAAATAAAAAAGGAGGAGGGTGGGAACTGCTTTATGTACTTGGCTATTACTCAAAACAGCTTCCTTTTCCTCATATATGTGTATGCATATATGTATATATGTATGAATGTATGTATGTATGTGTGTGTGTGTATGTGTGTGTGTGTGTGGCAAAAAGGAGTATGCTCCCTGGTTGTAGCTAACTTACATGCTCCCACCCCTTTTCCGTTGTATTTTTTATTTTTCTGAAATGAAACATTTTGGAATTTAGATCACAATATGTCGTCATGGTGTCATAAAAAATTCGGCTTAATTTTAGACTTCTATCCCCTCCATTAAGACTGTAAAATTTTAACGGTCTCAGAATTGCTTAAAATGACCCCCTCCATATGAAGGGCATAGGAGTTTCTATTGCTGACGAAATTGGAATGACATGTTAGAGTGATATAATGATGAATATACATATTTTTATTTTCCTAAAAATAAAAAAATACGGGAAAATAGATGTGGGAGTAGCCCGTTGGCTACTCCCATGGAGTAGCCTCATTTAACTCTTTCTCTCTCTCTCTCTCTCTATGTATGTATGTATGTATGTATGTACACTACAGGAAAATCATGTTTTCCTGACAGCTTATTCTGTCATATTTACAGGATATTTTGTCATGAAAAGGTCATTGCGACAGGTAAGTCGTTGGCTATAACTCGTAGGGAATAACCCCGTAGGGAATACTATTTTAGATAATTTTGTCGTTGGGAGTAATATAAAATCCGTCACTATAAAGAACACCAAGTTCTTTTTTTAACTTATTCACGATGACGACCTTGTAGGAAATTATATTTTGTCTATTTTAATTGATTGCAATTTGAATTCAAAGATGACGATTTAACCGTGGGGAATGTGATTTTTATCAGCAACCAAACAATTGTTGTGTATGCAATCATCTCATTTTACGGCTTGTGTATATATTTAATATGAAAATTCTTAAACGTATAGAATCCTTTCTAGATCTCCATTAGATATAAACTAGTGGATTATCCTCATTCAAGATACTTTCTTTTCAATGATTTTATCATAAGAAAGAATGTGCAGAAACATGAGAAGAAATATGACAAAAAACTCCACAATAATATATTGCAATAGATGATGATTTATAAAATATCACCTTAGATGCTCATTAAAGTGAATTTCAAAACACTCAAACATACAATTGAAAAATATTCTAGTCATTGCCATGTCCAAAAATATAAGTCATGGTCCTAAAAAACAAAATATAAAAAACATGTCCAAAAAATTGGATAAGATAACTCTCGAGGCTCATTCATTTCTTTGTCATATTCCACGTTGCTATCACCATCTTCACTTCAATTAAACCTTCTATTAGCATCAAAAGTTTGACGGTCGTCCTGCTAACAAAATAATGATCTGATAAGTTATATATTTTATAGCAACTAAATATTTCGTCAGTTAGAGAAGAATTTTTTATTGATTTATTTCTTTCGAAATATAAAATGTACATATCCAAAGGAAATTTTTACAAAGCTACTTTTGAATTAAATACACAAACTGAGAAGAGGTTTTGCATAATGTGAGCGGCTGGTGGAGATGTGCTTTGATTTTGTTGTCCAAAACTTTCACCTCTATTGATTGGTGTTCCTGCAGTACTTCCATCCTGCACAAAAAATTAATACTTTACAAACTTTTAATATATGTGTCAATAATACATATTATAAGAGTCTTACTTGTGTCATGTGGTGCACATAGTTATGAAAATAAGGAGGAAATGGATATGAGTTTGGTGGTTGAGTAAAATGATTCAAAAAAGTTTGGTTGGGAGTACTCTGCAAAAATACAATCAACAAAATAAATATTTATATATGCGATCATTCGCGTGAAATATCCAATGAAGACTTGCATATTTATAATACCTGCGATATTTTACTAACAAATACATGGACAATATTTTTAATCTCTGTAATCTATGTCTTCATTTCTGCTCTCATTGCATCTACCTTATTCTAGAAATACAAGGAGTGAGATCATAAATAAGATTAAATTGATAAAATCTATAAAAGAGCTACCTCAACGTTCTTTGTTGTAGTCTCAGTAATTCTTAACTTCATTGCATCTATGGGATTACGTGGACGTCGATTATTAGCACCAATGCCAGCATGTCTAACTCGATGTAGATTTTGTGGATGAGCAAAGATGTTATATGCTTCATTAATCAATGGATCCACATCTTGCACATCATCTCCATCTCGATGAGTATCAACGTGATCATTTATTTCCTTCTACAACATTACATAAACATAATGATATAATGTAATGTGATAACTTAAAAATAAAATACATACCACAATAGTATTTTCCACGCAATAAAATTCATTGATCATCTCCATCTTTGAAGGAGGTTGTCCATTCTTCTTTGTCTAGTCACAACAAAAGCATCTCAGGCTAATGAGTTGAATATAAAAAAATATGTACAAGTGTATATTCTTCAACCAATATACCATCTCATTCAAAACTCGAGCATAAGACTTTTTTCCTGTAGTATGATTTAAAACTTTTGCATTTCTATTTTGTTCTTTGATCTCCATGATTTCCTGTACTTGTATTCGAAAAGATTTCACAACTATCTTGCTTAAACAAACAATATAATATCAAATTCTAATAGAAAAGATTTCATTACCTGGTTTCGTGGCATTTCCCATTGTTTGATGCATTCTTCAAATTGAGATTTGTCAATACGTATATCGTTGTTGATAATTTTCCACAACATATCAAGGTCATGCTTTTTTTGCATCCATATCTTCCTTAATGTCCATTTCCAATCTCGGATACGATCATGTATTTTATTAAAGACATAGGACCGAGCATTTGGACTCTCATTCAAATTAAAATTTGCCTACAAGTTAATAAAATAATGAAAACATTATAATAAAAAAATAAACTAATGAAAAAAATAAACAATCAATAACTAAGAATGATAGTATTCTAAAATAACTTACATTCAATTCTTCCCATGTATTCGTATAGGAATTTTCATTTTGCTTCGCCCAATCTAAATGCACCTCTCATATATCTCCTCGACGAGCAAGAATTCCTATCCTTCCAACAAGTTTGTTTAAAGAATCTTTAGGCCCAACTGGTTGTCCTTTATCATCTCATTCCAAACTCAAAGGACCGCCAGTTAATAAAAGTCGTGTAAACGAAGCTGGACCTCGACCTCTCTTTTTTGTAGTAGATGGTGCATCAATAAAAGGATCACATGATTCTTCATTAACTGGAATATCATTGTCAATTACAACTCTCTTTCCCTTGTCAACCAATCTTGAAGACTTCCTAGCCATCCTAAAAATAAATAATGCATATAACATAATTAGAAAAAAATTAACAAGAAAATCTTATATGAATCAAGCAACTTGTGAATAAACTTACCTCCCTATTTTGGTTCAGAATAAGAAATAGTGTCTTCAACTATATTATCTCTAACCCAAGGCACTTCATTATTTTCAAAAGTTGATCTACCAACATTATTTCCCATAGACAAATTTTCTACATATGGCATGTCATACAGATCTCGTGGAGGAACCTTTATAACTACATGCCAATTACCATTTCATTCTTTTGGATCATGTACATAAAAACATTGTTGAGCTTGAGAAGCAAATATAAAAGGTTGATCGACATGACGTACTCGACAAAAGTAATAAGAGTAAATCCTAGTTTATCCCTTTTAGTTTCAAGTTCGCGTCTTTCATCAAACCAGATACACTAGAATAAGATAATCTTTAACCTCGGTCCATATCTTAACTCAATAATATCTTCTAGTTGACCATAATATGGTACGTTGCTAAATGTAGGTACCATGTATTTAGGATCATTATATTGTATAGTTTCTGCAAGAACATAAACACCACTGTTTTGTGTTTTTCTCATGCTTTCTATAATTGTTTTATAGAATCTGCAACCATTAATTGTATATCCATTAAATGACCATACTTCAGGTGAAGGTCCACTTGCAGACCAAGATAATTCTGGATCATTTTCTTCGAAAATTTGAGAAGAATCCATAACCTATAAAATTAACAAAATAATTTTATACTTAAAAATATGGCAAATTATCACGCACAAATATTATACTTACAAATTGTTTAAATCAAGTAGGAAATTGATGATGATGTTTCAGATCTAAATTTCGTTGAGATAATTTAGGATTTTTTTCTTCTATCTCGCTTTGATGCATCCTGAATATAAAGAAATTGGGTTAATCACTTCTTTTAAAAAATAGATATTTAAAGAAATATGTAACACTTACTTGCGATATTTGGCAGTTGATTCCAAATTGAAAAGAACATATCGATGGGCACTTTCCAAACTTCTTTTATCTAATGTATGTAAGACACCACCTCCTATCGAAGAAGCTTCTGGATTTCGAATTTCATGATTTATTCTAGATGTAGTATCATGTAGATATCTTGAGCAAAAAGTTAGGCACTCTTCTCTCCAATAACCTTCTACAATAGACCTTTCTGGATGGCGTTTGTTGTTCACATATCGTTTGAGAGTGAACAAATATCTCTCAATAGGATACATCCAACGATAATGGACAGGTCCTGCTAGCTTAGCTTCTGTGGCTAAATGGATTGGTAAGTGCATAATAATAGTAAAGAATGATGGTGGAAAAATTCTTTCAAGTTCACAAAGGATAACAGCAATATCAGTTTCCAATTGTTCAAATTCTTTTACATCTATGACTTTTGAGCATAGCTTATTGAAAAATGAACATAGTCGAATCAATGGAGCACTAACATCAAAACCTATTGACTTTCTTAGTCCGATAGCAAGTAATTGTTGCATCAAAATATGACAATCATGACTCTTCATACCAGGTATCTTTTTTTCTTTTATGTTGACACATCGGGAGATATTAGAAGAATATCCATCTGGTACTTTCAATGAATTTAGTGTTGTCAGAAAAGCATCCTTCTCTGTAGATATCATTTGATAACTAGCTGGCGGTATATATATTCAATCATCATTAGTTTGTATGGGCCAAAGAGTTTGTCGCAAACCCCATTCTTTGAGATCAAGTCGTGCTTGAATATTATCTTTGCTCTTCCCTTCAATATTTAATAAGGTGCCGATGATACTTTCGCATACATTCTTTTCAACTTGCATGACATCAATATTATGTCTAATTTTCAAAAAATTCTAATATGGTAATTGAAAAAAAATACTGATCTTTTTCCATGCATAAGGAAGGTTCATTTCACGTGAAGATCTTCTTTTCTTCTTACTTGTCAGGTACTCATCAGGAATTTTTCCAAATGTTATGTTTTCATAATTACAAAGCTGGGCAACGATGTCAGATCCAGATAAATAATCTGGTGGTAACCCTTCATCAACAGTTCCATCAAAGTTCTTCTTGTCATAACGAAAATGATGATCCTTTGGTAAAAATCGTCGATGGAAACCATAGCATTGTTTCCTTCCTTTAGACAAACGACGACTAATTGTATTCTTCTGACAACAAGGACATGCAAGCTTTCCACTTGTAATCCATCCCGACAAATAACCATAAGCTGGAAAATCATTGATAGTCCAAATAAGTGATGCTCTCATTATGAAGTTTGTTCTACTTGACACATCATATGTTTGTACACCGCTGTCCCATAACAGTTTCAATTCATCAATAAGTGGTTGTAGATACACATCAATATCATTCCCATGAGCTGAGGGACCAGGTATTAATAATGTCATGATAAAATTTGATTGTTTCATGCATAACCAAGGACGCAAATTGTAAGGTATCAAAATAACTGGCCATGTGCTATGAGATATGCTCATATTTCCGAATGGATTAAAACCATCACTTGCCAATCCGAGCCTAACATTTCGAGGTTCTAATGCAAACTCAGGAAATTCTGCATCCAAACTTTGCCATGCAATAGAGTCTGTTGGATGCATAATATATTATCTTTGATTCTACGATCGTAATGCCATTGCATTTCTTTAGCTAGATCAGAAGTCATATATAGCCTCTGTAATCTCGATATAAGTGGAAAATGCCATACATTTTTCTTTGAAATTCGATTCGACTTTGGTCTACTCTGACTTTCAATAGTCCATCGTGAAGCTCCACATGTATCGCAAAACTCTTTATCAATAGAATCTTTCTAATATAACATGCAATTATTCTCGCATGCATCTATCTTAGTATAATCATGACCAAGATCCTTGATAATCTTTTTTGCATCATAATATGAAGTAGGAATTGATGTATTTTTTGGAAGAACATCTTTGAAAAATTCCAATAACAGTTCAAATGATTTATTGCTCCATCCAGACAATACTTTCATATGAAAAATCTTCAATAAAATGATAAGATTGTATGGTTTTCACATCCATCATAAAGTGGTTTTCAAGCATCTTCTAATAGACGATAAAACTTTCCTGCTTCTAAATTTATAGATTCTCTCAAATCTGGATCTTCAATATCATTTTCACTCGAATTAGAAGATTGAAAATCTATAGCTGCAAATCCATCATTTAACATGGTATGCATATCATTGATTGCTCCTTGTAAAGACAATGATGAAGATGCTTGATTACGAAGTTCTCCATGAAGTAACCAAATTGTATAATTTGGTGTAAATCCATTAAGTATAATGTGCTCATAGATAACATCAGGAATATGTCGCTTTCTATTGTCACATTTTTTACAAGGGCAAATTAATTGACCTTCAGAGACAAGTGTAGAACTCAACTTTGCGTATTCAATAAACTTTGAAAGTCCTTCTCAAAATTTTGCATCATTCACTCTATTTCGTCCATACATCCAAGATCTATCAGCATGAAATCCATCTATCACAAGAAAGTTAATTAATAAACTAACTAACTCATAAACACTGACATGAAATAAACTTTTAAAGTCATTCATAGTGTAATGCCTTGTGAAAGATTGACGGACGCTAGAATATTTAGGACGTAATATATTTGACAAAACATAACAAAATTTCATTGGCAACACTAATCTATTGTATTCAAAAAAATCATGATGCAGATGGAATCTTAAAGAATTGAAAGAAAAAAATAACATAGAGAATGTACCTTTCTCTGTCGAAGAACACTTGTGGAAGGAAATTGTCCAAGACTCCACCCATTCAACCATTGTAATAGAGAATTGGTGAGGAGCTTAGATAATCTTCTGCATCTATATCTCTACCCACTAAAAATAGTACTTTTTTGGCATGTTTACCATTAGGTAATGGGAATTAGTAAGAGACATATGGATATAAAGATTGCGAGATTTTCAAAAGTAATGGTTACTAAATTCGAATCCATGAAGAAAAATATAAATGTAGTTGTATCATTATGACTGTCAATATAACCAACTAATAATTAACTATAGAGTATAACATGTGAACATCTAAGAACATCAAAAAAGAAAACGTTGTATTCCAATATGATTGTGGTCTTAAATCTTAGGATTTTTATCACTTGTGCCCCTCCGAGATATCGCAATTTCAGTTATACCCCTATCTTAGGATTTTTGGTAATATCAGTTGTGCCCCTCATTTCTTTCTCCATTATCACTTGTGCTCTTCCGTCAGATTGACCGTCAATGAGTTGACTTAACTATGGTTTTTTCAAACCTTGGTGCAATTAAGAGGGGTATTATTGTCCAGACTCCTCTTCTTCCTCCTTTTCCCCCATCCTCTTCTTCCTCCTCCAACCTCCTCATCCCTCTCCGCACGAAACTCCTCCCCCGGGCCCCTGCCTCGAGCTCCCCCCGCCCCCACCCCGAGCTCTGCCCCAGCTTCCCTCCGCCCCGACCTCCCCCCGCCCCCGCTCCGAGCTCCACCCCAGCCTCCCTCCGCCCCGATCTCCCCCCGCCCCCGCTCCGAGCTCCGCCCCATAAAAAATATGGCAATTCCTAATTCAATTTTAGGACAATGACGCTAAGAACAGCAATATAGTGAAACAAACATCCCACATCAACCATCATAAGCCATGAGCTTGAGGCAGATCCTGTTATGAGACCACGTAGGCCATCGAAAAACATTTCAACATGCGAAAAATAAAAAGATCTCCTACAAATGATTCCAACTTGGAAGGCAAAAAACACACTAAAACAAAACATGATCTTGGTGCAGAGGATGGCCTCTTCGTCCTATCTTTACTTTAAATAAGATATTTTCCATCTTGATGACGCTTCCGAAAAATTTTCCTGTTTACAGATCTCCAATCCGCCACCTAAACTACCGACAAAAATAAAGATTGTGAGAAGACTCTGTAGACTTTGAAAGGGCTAGCTATCTAGTTACAATATCCATTACCACCAACCTAGATAATCCTTCTCTCTAGCTTTGCCAAAGATGCACATGGGTGCAGGATGAAGAACCAAAACAGGACAATTCCAGATGCCCAGCAAGAAATGGTCCAATAGACACGGAAAATGCAAACTTGCAGGCAGATGATCCCATCAACCAAATATCAATAATACAACAAAAAAATTGTTCCCATCAACCAGATGTGAATGCTGCAGGAAATCAAGATGGCAATGCTACAGGAGAAGGCCCTATACAGCCTCAAACAATCAAGGTAATACATATCCATCATCTAAATCCTTCCATTTATACAACAGGAGGTACTAACATAGGGTGGATCCTTAAAGAATGTCAAACCTAATTCCTCCTCCACCTCCCACGTTGAATAGTTTTATGTTATTTCAAAAAAAAACAATTAAATCTACAATATACATGATTTGGTAATAAAAAATCATGGAAACAATCTCACCTTGGAGATTCTGCAAACGAAGGGAGGGGTTCCTGCAAGTTGCAAGTTGCAAGTTGCTGGCGGCGTTGGATATTCCAAGGGGAGGAAGGTACCATGACCCATTCTATTTTTGTGAGAATAGGGAAAAAATTGGAGAAAGGGCCCGTTCGGTAGGAGAATAAGCAGGAATAAGGATGGAGAATAAGGGGAATAATGGTCTATTCTCCGTTTGGTTGGAGGATAAGAATAAGGAGAATAAGGTGAAATAATAGTAGATAAGGTCGGATAAAGATAGGAATAAGAGTGAAATAAGATGAAATAATGGGGAATAGTCGTACCACGGGGAACCGTGTTGGGAGGAAAATTGGAGCTTATTCCCCTTATTCCATTCCCCCTTAACCTCCTACCGAACACGGGGAAAGTAGTACGGTTATTCCTTTTTTAGGAAGGGGGAAATACATTTGGGAGAAAGAATAATCATTGAAGAGGAGGGAAACCCGAATTACTTGGAGGGAAGTTTTTTGTGACGGCCACCAAATACTATATACCACGAAACACTTGTCACAATTAATTGATTCTTTTTCCTACGATTAATTCGTAGAGAATATAATTTTTAAGTGACAAAATGCATGTCGTCAGAAATATCCGTCATTTATGTCTTTTTCTTGTAGTATGTATGTATGTATGTATGTATGGTTGATCCTGTGAAAGCCAAAAACAGTGAGAGCATGAAAGTAGTGAATCTAGACTAGTAGATTCTGCTCTTCTCTCTCCTGTAATTAATGACGAGAGACAAATGAAATAATCTAGTGGTCCGGAATTTACTCTCATGCTCTCACAATTTTTGAGTCTCACAAGATCATCCTATATGTATAAAAGATGCATGATAACAAAACATAGGAAACTGAGAACTACTCCCACTAGCAATTTTTCGTATCACACAGCATTCATTCGAGATTAATATCCACTCGTGCATCCATATCCAAGGAACCCGGTTCTCCATTTGAATGGGTCTCTTCTCCTCCCAAATGCACTCCCAACAAATTGTCTAATGTGGATTGGTACATATATTAAAAGTTGTGGCTTGTTTCAACATCTATTCCACTTTGATACTGTCGTGTACTTTGGCGCAGAAGTGACGGTAATGAAGCCATGGGCAATACTGCAGCTGATCCACACGGTCCTCGCATCCGCCACCGGCAGTTGAACGAACGGCAGCGATGACAAAAATCTATTCAGCATCTTTAGCATGGTGTTCGTCCTGGTATTCATCTGCCTTGTCATCTTCTAGGGAGCCGATGGTCTGCTGTAGCCCCAGCTGCAGATGAGCCGTTCGATCTTGATCGAAAGGTTCCCATGAATTTGCACGGTAGGGCCCCACAAAAAGTGCAAATCTCTACAATACGCTGGATCAAAATCGAGCGGCTACAGCCTCTACTGCAATGTCTGTTGCAGCCATGGAAGGACATATCGATATCGGTACCATGTCGATACCGATATATCGCCGATATATCGGCGATATATCGACGCCATATCGCCGACATCGGATCGAATCTCGCCTTTTTTTCCTGTCGATACCCGATATCGGACATATCGGCGATATATCGGTGACCTATCGATACCGATATATCGCCGATATATTGTCGATATATCGGGATGCAGCCTTCCATGGCTGCAGCAGGGGTTGCAGTAGAGAATCCTCTCGCCATCTTCTATGCCCTCATCTTCCTCTACTTGAGGTGAGCTTGTCGATACCATCAGTCCTCAGCCATCGCGGACATCAACAACTTGGTTTATCGTACTAACATGGTCATTTAGTTTAGCACATTGTTATCTGATTCGAACATGGTTGGGTCTTATGTAATCATAATCATAATTTTTTAGAATCATGGATTTGTACCATGTATTATGCACAGATTATACATATATTACATCGTTTTCTTAAGCAATTCAAAAAAATTAGATTTCATACGTATGTCCTTTTATTTATTCATTTTGGGAGGCATAAAGATGATCTGAACAGTTATTCCTACAATCCGGCATTCGAAGAAATGTAGATAAAGATTTAAACTTAGATGTAAATGAGATATAGTTTTGTTATATACCTCACTTAAAATGAGTTTTCTTAATTAAAGACGATTATTGTCTTACAAGATATATGGAAGCTAGAATAAGGTTGGAAAGTTCGATAAAAAATATAACTATACTATTATTAGGAAACAATTCATAATTCAGTATCCTAATAACAATAGAAAAATCAAATGAATATATATATATAGGGTAAAATGGGGCTGCCCCAGGGGTAGCTAACTTAGCTACCCCCGCCCCATTTTCTCCATGGTTTTAATTTTTTTTCAAAATTTTCTTCCATGAATATTCATCTCTATATCCCTATATTGTGTCATTAAAATTTCGTTTGAAACAGAGACTCCTACGGCCTCCATCCAGACAGTCATTTTTTAATGGTAACAGGATTTTTAAATCGACCCCGTTTGGATGGAGGTCGTACGAGTCTCTGTTCGCATGAAATTTGAATGACATAATATAGGGATTTAATAATGAATTTACACAGTTTTAGATTTCAAAAAAAATAAAAAAATTGTGAAAAAAGGGCGGGGGAGCTAAGTTACCCCCTGGTGGCATACACATTTTATCCATATATATATATATATATATATATATATATATATATATATATATATATATATATATATATGGGTTATATGTGGCTGCCCCCTAGGGGCAGCCAACATGGCTGCCCTCACCTTATTTTGTCAATTTTTTTTATTTTTTTGAAAAATAACACCATGTATATTCATCCCTATATCCCTCCTATATACCATTCGAATTTCGTCAGAACAGAGACTCCTACGACCTCCATCCAGACAGTCATTTTTTAACGGCAACATAATTTTTTAAATCGACATCATCTCGATGGAGGCCGTATGAGTCTCTGTTTCGGACGAAATTCGAATGGCATACAGGAGGGATATAGAGGTGAAAATACATGGTTTTATTTTTCAAAAAAATAAAAAAATGCCGAAAAATGGGGTGGGGGCAGCCCCATTTTTTCCTAATATATATATATATATATATGGGGTTGATGGGGCTGCCCCCTCAGGGCAGTCAACATGGCTACCCCGCCCTATTTTTGGGCAAATTTTTTTATTTTTTTTGAAAAATATCGTCACTTATATTCATCCCTGTATCCCTCCTATATGCCATTCGAATTTCGTCAGAAACAGAGACTCCTAAGACCTCCATCGAGACATGGTCAATTTAAAAAATCATGCGACCGTTAAAAAAATGACGTCCGGATGAAGGTCGTAGGAATCTCTGTTTCTGACGAAATTCGAATGACATACAGGAATAATATAGGAATGAATATACATGGTGATATTTTCCAAAAAAATAAAAAAAATTACGAAAAATGGGATGAGGATAACCCATTTTTCTCTATATATAAACATAATCCCATTGTAAATCTCTCACAAAACAAGCATTATCTCAGATATCGAAAGAAATCACACGCCATAACCCCACGAGACGACAAACCCATCACCATTCAAACATGGAAACTCTCGGAAAAAAATTACACACCAGATTTTCTCATCATGAAAACAATTTAATCCCTTCTATCCAAACGTAACACAAAGCCACGCTTCCTTCTGCCGCGATTGATATGATTTCTCCTCGATTGCAGACTGTTCCATCTCGTGCTTGCCTTTGCTCAAATCTCGTAATTAAGCTTCTATCTCTGGTGTGGAAGACATTTGAGAATTTCGGGGCAAAATCTTAGTGAGATGGAAGCTCCATATCTTTGGTGGGCAAGCTAACTCCGAACTTGAGAAATTGCATCACCTCTTGTATGGATTGGCGCATACTGCGATCTGGCAGTGTGCAACGAAGTCCTGCAGTAACCAGTTGTTTCATCTGTGCAGGATCGAATTCTCCGATCAATCTTTCGTCGGCGACTGCTGAGATTTCCTCCTCGACAAGTAAACGCCTCACCTCCTCCACCAAAAGGGTTGGGCTTCCCGTGCTTTGGGAATCCACCGCCTTCCGTCCAGTTGCGATCTCCAGTGCAACGACGCCGAAGCTGTAAACATCGCTGCCCCTGGTGAGAACACCGGTCCTCATGTATTCAGGATCTATATATCCCGGGGTGCCCATTACCCGAGTCTCTACATCCTCCGTCTGGTGATCTACCATTTTAGCCAATTCGAAGGAGGTGAGCTTCGCATTGAAATCAGAGTCTAGCAGTACATTTCCAGATTTGATGCCCCTGTGCAAGATGCGATGCTCGCATTGCTCGTGCATGCAAAGGATAGCCGCTGCCAAATCGAGAGCAATCTTGAACCTCACATCCCAAGGTAGCGGATCCCTGCCAGTAAGGTGGAGGTGATCGTAAAGGGTGCCGTTTCTTATGGCCTCGTCGACGAGGAAGACCTCGCCGCCTTCACTGCACCAACCTATGCCTTTCACTATGTTTTGATGCTGAACCATTGAGCGGGCACTTACCTCTGAAAGGAAAAGGCTTTCTTTATTATCAGATTCGTATCTTAGAACGGCCACATTCGTCCCCTGCAAGTTTCCTGCATAAACAGTCTTGAAGCCGTCCCTGGAAATTTGCATCCTTGGACTGAAGTCACATGTGGCGATCTCGAGTTGCTGAAGAGAAAACCTTATGGATCCATTCCAGAGATCTTCGCAGGGCATCATCCCCTCATGCACTGGAACTGGAAGTGGAGCTTTCTCTGCAGATTTCCTGCCTTTTCTCCTAAAACTAAGCATGCGTTTTAAAAGTTTAACGAGTGATGTCTTCTTGGAATTAGAGGAGGTGCCTCTATTGCCGCTCTCTGAGCTGATGCTATCACCAAATCAGAATGTAGTCAAGCATTTGCTAGAGAGAGATACATAACGCCAATAAACATTAAAGAAGGGAAGCTATCGTAAATTTATTTAGTCAGCATAATACTTGTATGCACCATTTACCTCTCTGGGAGATCTCGCGACGCAATCACCTCCTCATACCCTTGCAGCTTTTAGAATTGGCATGCAAAAGCAAATAGATGCATTATGAACTATCCGACCGATCATTAATCAGAGAAAAATATATTAGAAGACAACTTTTGACCTAAATAATATATATACACACGCACATCCCAGACGCTGCTGCAGTCCTTTAAAATGGCGTAACTTGGCTACAGAGCAGAAACCTGGATAAGGAACATAGCATATAGCACATACCGTATGTCCCGAGGCGCCTCCGGCTTCCGGAGGGGCATCCATTGGTATAGCTTGGCAGCTTGCTGGAAGGTCCGTACAGAAGAGGTCAATGGTTTTCTTTGCAGGGAATAATAAGAATTGAAGCCACAGTTTAAAGACATTAATGACAAATTATCTAAATTCGGCTTGTGGGTCATCACACTTCGTCTTCCCCACGTCTCCCCATTGTGGACGCCCGCTTCTCAGCGCCAGTTCATGTTAACGGACATGCGAGGCCCTTCAATCTTCTCCTGTTTTCATTTCATCGCATTGGAAAAAATATTTTACTACCAAATATATTATAGGGACGGGACCGCGGAGCGGCTGTAATGGTCGTATTTGAATCCGATTCCAAACCTCTACTTTATATATTGAATTTTCAATTAATGTTATGTATATCCTTCAAATTTTGCTTAAATCCGATATCATTTGTTATTTTATCTTAATAGATAAAAGTTTGGTTCTTTTTTAATGGAATTTAAGTTGCTTAAAGGTTGACATGATTTTTAATTATTAAGATAAAATAACAAATGGGATCGGATTTTAGTAAAATTTGGAGGAGGGAAGAATGTAACCTCCTGAGACCTAGGTCCTATCCATTATGGGGAACTACTAACTTAGGAAACTATGTTAGGCTTGGACCCAATTAGACTCCTTGAATACAACCCAAAATTCTTAAGCCTAGTTTGTCTTGTAATAGCCCCCACTATTTATAAGCTACTACCATATTGTGTGATTATTAGATGCGGTACTATATTTGGGTGCTACAATCACTCCTACTTACATTCTCAATGTTCTCGTTACACAATGACCCATGGCCCACCCAGTAACATTGGTGGCTTCACCTGCTAAGTAGCCCTTTCCTCCTAATACTATGGTAGGGGTGGCCTCACCTCTTTGACATCCCTTTCTACTATTAGAAGAATGTACTCTTGTAGCATATGTAAGGTTTTGGATCCTAAGCCTGATCCTATTATTGAGGATTACTGATCCAAATATCATTTTGGGTTAGGATCCAACTAGAACCCTTGACCACATCCCCAAAATACTTAAACCCAGGTTATCTTGTAGTAGCCCCTACTACTTATAAGTTATTACCATATTGTGTGATTACTATATGTAGTATTATATTTGGGGGTGTTACAAAGAAGCTCACCCCTAATCTTTTTGGGTTGCGGTGGGGTTGGGTTCTTCCGTTGCTCTTACCATCCTTTAAGGAATGGAATCCATAGTAGTAGCAATCAAAGGAGGAAGGAAGGATCAAGGCAGCAAGCACAAATGAGAGATATATCACTGAAGAGCTTAATTGATGAAATTATATATGACGAGCTTAGCTTGTGATTAGTGCTTCTGAAACAACCTAATATCTTCCTCGACCCCGTAAACTTGTTAACCCTTACCCACGGACCCCACGGTTAACTCTCATCCATTTATAGATTATATGTAACCAAATTTAATTAAAATGAGGTATATATTAACCTCTTTATATAAAATCTTACAAACAATGCCACCGTCGATGTATCCCTATCATCATCATCCCTCCCCTTCGTTGTGCTCGAATCCATCCTCTCCCTCTTCACCACCGCCGACCTCCTCTTCACCTCCGACGTCTCCACCATGTGGCACTGTGTCGCCCTCTCCTCCCCAGCCGACGTCGCTGCCCCCATCACTTCTCTTCCACTCACACTCCCTCTGCCACTGCAAACCCACAACCATCAGCACCTCCCTCCTACCCTAGGGGTTGCTCTGCAGCATCGATCGGGAGGCGAACAAGTGGTTGGAAACCATGGAGCTTCTTGTCGTTGCGAAGCTGAATCCCTTCTCATTGTTAATCGCCGATGCCAGGGATAGAGTACTGGTGATCGCCGGGGTGATGGGGGAGGCGAAGGACGTGAATGGATTGAGGTTGTGGGAGATGGGTTGTGGAGGACCGCCCCCTCCCCGCCACCCTCCTCCCTTGCTCCTCCACTCCCTTCACCCTCCTCCCATGCCTCCGTCCGCAGCAGACATTGAAATTGGGTGTGTGTTTCAAGGAATATTATGTACTATGCTGGATTTTAAGTTATATTGTATAGAGATAGAACTTTAGTCAGCATGATATGTGCCCACGATCATTGACATATTCATATTCAACAAACCACTAACTTATGTAAAGCCTATTAAAATTGTAAAGATAGATAACAGTTCATGATAACAACATTAATTAACATATAGGCCGTACACATACTGTATATGCCGTGATAACGATATTGCATACTGACTACAGATATACTACCGGTACATAATTTGGAAACCGAGTAGTTGCCAGAGTAGTTGAACCTTATTTGAGTTAAGGGGTGGGTTAATTTTTAAGATTTAAATGCCATATGTAACCTTATTGAGTCCAGGATTTAATATTTTTAATTTTTATATAGACTTGTAGTGTTCGAGTGTTGAGCTAATGAGGGCTTATTTGGGTATTATATAAATATATTACTTAAGATATTGGTTCTTTTCTATTTAGTTTTGTTCTTCTTATTCAAGTTTTAATACATATACTTCTTTTTACGATATCGTTAAATTATATTCTTATATACTCATGTAATCGTATATATTATTATTTTGAAAAATGACTTTTTAAAATTTTATTTGATTTACTTTGCAATTTTCAATTTATTTTGAGGTGATTTAAATTTTTCAAAGTTCTTTTTAAAGTGATTTTAAAATTTTATTTAGGTATTATATACAGATATTTTTATGTTATTTTTGGAATTTTAAAATTTTAAACTATGAATCTAAATTCAATTCCAACAAATTAAAGTTTGTTGATTTATTTATTTATTGGAGGTTTTAGGATTTTATGTTTTTGTAGGAAATTTTTATTGAACGCTCATGTTCTTTTTGATGTTTTAGTTGTTTAAGTTTTTTGAAATTGTAATTTTATTCTAATAAAATAGTGTATTATAGTAGTACTATTTTTGTTAGCTTTTTTTGGAACTTTATATTTTGCATATAATTTTCTATGTAGTAGTAAAAATTATACTTTTCTAAATTTAATTAAGGTTTGTTTAACTTTTTATGGAATTCTTATCATATTATGAATATATAATATCTATATCCTATGAATCATTTTATTAATTTTTGACATATATATTAACTACGAGAACTATTAAATGATAATATCAATGATCAATACTTTTATTTTCATTTAAATGAGTACATAATGATAATAATATTTAATTTTACATAAAAATGATATGATTCTTTTTTTAAAGAAATATAAATATGCATATCCAAGATTTTTTTGTATTTTTATATAATTTTAATTATATTTTATATGGTTAGGTGTTTTAATAGGTGCATTAAAAATTCTAATAAGCACAAACCCCATTAAATACTTGGCCTAAATACCATGTCCAAGGACTTGTAGGAATTTGCACATTATTATTACAAGTATTTAACCACACATGGAGATGGCTTCAATAAATAGATCATGAAGATACCTACGACAGAAGCTTCTCCTTGAACTTCCCTTCAATTTCAATATAGATTATAGAACTGGCTGTTGTAACAGCTTAATGTGGGATGCTGATAGGAGCAACTTCTACAATTTTGATCATTCCAAATATTTTAGCATGATGCTTAGCTCAAATCCTATGTAAACTCATCTCAATGGACTCGTAAAGTTGTTAGCTAACAAATCGCCCCAATCTGACGCTAAATTTACTTGAAATTAAGCTCAAAGCTTTGAGTCAACGTGATCCGTTGTTTCTGTGCTTCTTTTTGAATAGATTTTAAGGTCTGTATACTAAAGTCAAACAAATGGATGTGTGCATAGGGAAGTGCAAGGATAGATATATCTTACTTGAACAAGTCATGAGGTTGAACTCAAGAGGTAACTTCGTTATAAAGTGTCACTACAAAAATACTAGTCTTTGGGGACTGTAGTAGGGGACGGTTAATAGACGATCACCCCCTATGTTCCCAAAGGGGATGGTTGACCAGTGCCCGTCTCCCTTGATGACCGTGGAAGCATTCACAAGCAACCGTCCCTATTCAACAATCAAACTAGAAACAATCAACTAAATATCCCTACATATCGTAGAGGAGACGGTCACACGACCATCCCCTCCAAATAAATAAATGAGATGGTTAGGACTGTCTCCTCCCGCTCTCTGTGAACGTCTCCATTAGGTGATTATCATTGAGACCTGATGAGTGGCCCACTAACTCGGGTTAAGTATCAAGATAACTCAATGGTCGTTGCTATCCCAATCGATAGGCGAACCCAACGAGAAAAAAATAAAACCACTCAGAAATATCAAGCAATCAAGGAATGTAAGCGGTTCGCTATTTTATTCACCTGGTATAACTATCAGGGTCGAACACAAGGAGTACGAAAGAAATAAATACGAAAGTAGTCACATTTCCAAAATAAAATAATTTTTAGTGGTTTTTAATTTTTATAGAATTTTTCAAGACATTTTTCGTATTTTTACGATTTTTCTAACTCAGACAGAACACTTTTTAGGGATTTTTGAATTTCTAAAAATAGAAAATGCAAATAAATCAACCCAACAAAATTACTGTAAATATTACACACTAACAAGAGCTAATGATAATTTTTATGTAATTTTTGGAATTATTTTAATATTTATTAAGTTCAATAAAAGGCATGTAATCAGTCACAATTCACATGGGCCTCTTTGTAAATATATTAAGTTCACAGACCAAATAAGTAACATACTTTAAAATCTTAGGGTCTTATCTGCAAAAATCTCAAACAAATCATGCGCATGCTTGATACTGAAAGCACATGGGTATAAGTGCAATTTTAAAAGTTAGCATCCATTCATTAATACCATAAAAGTTCCGGGCAAAACATGTAAATAACCAAACACTCACATGAGCATACACGTGCTTCATCTTCGGAGGGACTAAAAAGCAAATACTATAAACTACGAGGACCAAATTGTAAAAGTTCTTAACTACAACATTTATTTAATGGACTAAAGCAAAATAAAATAAATGCAGGGGGGGACTATGAAATATACCCAGCGGACATGTGGTGTACGCACGAAGAGGTGGATGTGGATGGCTTTGATCTTCTATGGAAAGTGATATGACGTCTGAGGATCTATCGCGGACATGCGGTCAGATTTGACAAGTTAGATCTGATCTAATGGTCGGGAAAGGCGCTTTGTCGGGCAGCTCAGATCTGGTACAGTTTCTGATCCAACCGTTATAAAAAAGGCATGGCGATGGATAGCCACGATCAGAATTGGACGCGAAGGAGGATCTGACATCTCGGGAGGATGTTGGAGGAACTGAAGCCCGACGAACTTCGACCTGGTAGATCACGCAGTCTACTGATATGATTGGCTTGATGTAAGGTCCAACATCATCGTGTTGCTTCTTCGCATCGGATGGAAGGCTTGGATGCCAGGGTGAACGGCTAGATCGACGTGACGACACTCCCTCGCCTGAAGCTGCTCCTCCTGAGCAGTTGGAACTCCATATGACACTCCACGCATGCACAGACACATGCAAGGGGTAATACGACTCAGGGGCGAGGCTCTAGTCGGATTATTGCATGGAAAATAAGGGGAAGCGACAGGGAATGGAGTTCTTGGGCTTCCAGCGAAGGTGTTAAAACTATATACAAGGGTGAAAAAGAATAAAATAATTTGATTTTATCAAAAATAAATAAATAAATAATATGTACAAGTATAGGTGATATATACAATACATAGTGAACCCTATCTCTCTCTACTTATTTTCTTTTGCGATCAGATCAAGTCTTGACCTTCTCTTGGGGTTTGGGTCACTCTGTATTTATTCTAAATACAGCATTCTTTTTATTCTTCCTTTATTCTTTTATTTTTGTAAAAATACATGCTAAATATGCAATATTAACAATGCCATGCAGAAAGCTAAGTTATTATATTTACAGGAATTTGCAGGGTATTTTGCCAAAAAGAAGAGATAAAATAAAAGAATAAAGAGTGAGAATCATGGATTCGTCAAGACCCGGGCAAACGGAGGGGACGGTCGCGACCGTCCCCTCTGATTAGATAAATGGGACGGTTGTTTTACCACCATCGCATCCGCTTTATATTGACGGTAATTTGTTGAAATTTGGAGCTCAGAAGGGTCAGTCTTAAGTAGACAATCACCGATCATCACAATAGGGGATAGTTGTGCGACCGTCCATGATGGTATTATACTATCAAATAAGCAAGTTTCTTCTCATTTTCCCCAACTTCCTCCCATCTGTATGTCACCCTCTTACCTTCGACGTCTCCCTCCCACCCTCGCCGCTTCTCAGCCCCCCTCTATCTTGAGAAGTCCCCATCCCTCATCGAGATCTCGACTTCCTTCATCCTCTTCGGTCATACTTTCTCTTCTTCTCTGGTCTCTTGTCAATCCTTTTCGAGACAAATCCGATACCTTATGATATCTAAATCATTTTTTTCTTAAATGTTAATCTTGTATTAATTGTATGATTGAAATTTTGCATTATTCCAATCGATATTTGGTGAAATAAAGTATGTTTGATATATTGTTATTTGTATTAATGTTCATATTATGTAATAGTATAAGACAGAAATAGATGTTTGTAAATACTTCATTTTAATCTGTATCAAATTAATTTTAAAAAATTTGGTTGTAAGTAATTAGATATTGAGGAGAGGAGAAAACACATGTCTCCAATTAGTTGTAATTGATGAGTTGATGCTTAGGAAATTGTCCATGTGTTAGGCGCAAGAACGATGAGTTTGTGATTTGCATTATCAATAAGTCTTCTTATATGCAAGAATGACGAGTTTATGTGCAAGAATGATGTGTTAGATGCAAGAATGATGAGGAGACCCATGTTTTCTTTTTCACCATTATATTGATTTTTCAACTTCAAAAAATTTCCTTGCATATATGGTTGGATTAATTTCATCTGTAATTATAATTATCTTCATTTGGCATACACTATATGATTCACTATTAATTTGATATATTGTTTGTATCACCCCAATTCGTACAAAGTCTCATGTGTGTGTATGCATATCTATTTGTGCATTGTTCTCTTATAATACTCCTCCTCTCCATTACAGTTCTCTGTTGCTCATCTTTGGAGGAGAGCCATGAATGGATTTCAATAACGAATCTTTCCCTTAGACGTTTAAATCAGGATGGATCTTGAGGCTCTATCAAATGATGATTTTGCGGACTTGATTTTTGTGAATTTGAGTGAGAGAACACGTCGCTGTGAAAATTATTTTAGGAGGATCATTTCCCCTTTCATGGTGGTAGCAAAGAGATATGTTCAAGTCTCTTTTGATATGATTGAGTATATCATTGTTCGTGCCTCTATGAGAAATTCATACAAGCACTTGATGAAGAGGATGTTAAGAAAAGTTAATGTGCTTTTAGGCCTGCAACATTTATCTACTAAAACATCTTTGTTGATGAAGTTTTTTTATGGAATTATATCCCTATATGCTAGAAAGATGATAATGGATTTTGATGGTTACATCAAGTCTTGGCAAAGTTCTTATCAGAGAGAATGTATGTAGTTAGATGTGGATCTGTGTACAAGGAAGCTCTTAGAATCCTTGTTGCACTACCACTTTCTATGGTCTGGTTTATTGGTAATCTCTGAAAGGCATAGGTTTTTGTATCCCACATTGAAACACGCATAGGATTTCGTATTGATTATGCAAGTTGTTATGCTCAAACCCTTGCTCTTCAGCCTCCCGAATTTCTATTGGGTTATTATATCTTATCTGGATCCTACTAGGGAACGACATTTGAGGGTCTATGAAAAATCTAAACTTCCATTTCATGGGGGGGGGGTGTAGTATCCCTTGCATTGATAATTATTTATAAGGGTTTGGACTCATTGATCCGACCCTTCAAACTATGAATGCACAAATTTTAATTTTGGAGGATTTATCTTTGGTTGTCACTTCTGCGGATGTGGACTTCTTGCGATTCGGAGGCATTATGGTCCCAAGAGTGTTCAAATTATGATGGTTGATTGATACCACAGTTCATTTAGACTCCCAGACTTTGGCAGTTATCGGTGGAGCACCTTCAGATTCATCGAATTGAAAAAAGAATTCTCTACGATGCATCGTCAGCCTCTGTTGCAAAAAATGAAAGGAGGATTACAATTAGTTTATATTTTTATTCTTTATTTGCAGGAAGAATACAAATTAGATCAAGTTAGAAATAGATATTTCTAAATTGTAAATACTTAATTTTAATAATTTCTTCAATTAATTTTAATCAATTTAATTGTAAGTATATAGATGTTGATTAGAGAGAAAATACGTGTCTCCAATTAGTTTTAATTGATGAGTTGATGCTTATGTGAAATTGTTCAAGTGTTAGATGCTAGAATGATGAGTTTGTGATTGACATTATTCATAACTTTGTAGTATTTTCTCTTGTATTAAGAAATTCATTAATGATTTTAACATAATTGTTTTTAATATAATAAAGACATTACATTAATACTCATTGGAGTCACTAATTGAATCCGAGATAATTGTTGAGATTACGTCTAGTAGTGTACTTATTGGAGTTCTTTGATTTGATCATCACCCTAATCATCATAACCATCAAAGAGTAATTAAGATATATCTATTAATTTGTATGGTATAAGAAAATGAAAAAGAGTCGGATGATTTGTCGACTTAAACTAAAGGTATCAATGAGTTCTAAGATAATTGGGATTTTCACTGTGAATTGTTATACAATATTGTTGGAGGTGAAGGAGATAATATTCAATGTCCATGTGTAACATGTAAAAACACTTTGATTAAGAATCAGAGAGGAGTTTACGAGCATCTTATATTGAACGAGGTTTGGCTACATTACATAAATTGAACTTACCATGGAGAAGGTCTTCAACATATTTTGGAAATAAATATTGATGTAACTTATGACGAAGACTCAATGCAGATAGATGTTGGTGATGGGATACTAGAAATGTTAGATGATATTTAAAGACCAATTTTAGATGAAAGTACAAAACCGATTTAGAGTGATTTTCCTGAAAAGTTAACATATGCATAAACTTGTTTGGCTCCATGAGTTGAAATATCTCATTTAAAATTTTTGTTAGAGTTATATAAGATGAAATTCAAGAATCATTGTACAACGTTGATGATGTCTGATATCTTTTGTTTATTTTGAAGTATATTAAGTAATCTTGACAAGTTTCCAATAGATTGGAAGGATGAAAAGTCAAGCCTTTCCATCACTTTGATTAAATTATGAAAAAATCGATGCATGTATGATGAGCTAGACTCTAGTGAGGGACTAAAATATCCTCACTATGGAGCGCAGATAAAATGTCGCTGAGGCGACCGCTCACTAAAGTCAAGGTCGATCAACAATCAACCCACATAAGAAATGTAATAAACAATAAAAATGGGGTCAAAATTTATTA